>NC_059583.1:869883-884883 GCF_020424385.1 Procambarus clarkii | reverse complement strand
GTTAGCTACTAGGTTTCCCAATATATAATGAGGGAGCTGTAGATTCGAGAAGGAATAAGCAATAGGACAACAGCCAGTAGAGCAGAGCAGAGGACAGCCGCCAAGATAGGCTGTCGGCAGGACGGTGGGGGGGGGGTGCCGCTGCCTGACAGCTGCAGACCCTTCCCCCCCTCCTCTCTATTCAACTTAGACTCAGTCCTCGGCGAGTGAACGTGAAGGTGACTCTCCCCTTCAACTGACGACCCTCCTCGCTCCTCCCACCTCTCTACCTCCCTCACCCCAAACCCTCACTAATTACTTCATTATCCATTTCTTCCCTTTCGGTTCTCTTATACGTTTGGGGCAGTGAAATGTTCTAGAGTTTCTCTGGAGATGCGGGTAGCCGGTCAAGTTACGGCGCCTTGTAGTTGTAGCACCTAGGTAATCAAATACTTAGGTTACAAGGTGTTGAACTGGAGAGGTTGCAGTAGGAACTCTGGGGGTGCTCTAGAATAGTTAATTAACTGGGGCAGGATAACGGACTAAAGAGAGCCACTTCCCCCTGCCTCGTTAGTTAACTAGGGGGTGGGGGGGGGGCGAAATAAGGGACTAAAGAGAGCCATTACCCCCCCCCCCCCCGCCCCGTTACAAACACTCCCTACTTTGGAGAATTTTGTTTAGTTTTTTTTTTTTGAGATATATACAAGAGTTGTTACATTCTTGTACAGCCACTAGTACGCGTAGCGTTTCGGGCAGGTCCCTGGAATACGATCCCCTGCCGCGATGAATCGTTTTTTCATCCAAGTACACATTTTACTGTTGCGTTAAACAGAGGCTACAGTTAAGGAATTGCGCCCAGTAAATCCTCCCCGGCCAGGATACGAACCCAGGACATAGCGCTCGCGGAACGCCAGGCGAGTGTCTTACCACTACACCACGGAGTTCTTGTTCATATTGTTGTAACTTTTTATTTACTTAACTTTTTCCTCGTTCCCTTTTTATCCTCATTTTATACTATTAATTCCTTAATTTATCACTGTGTTTCCTTAAAGTTTCAGACATGCTGTTGACTTTCTTCTATCCAAAACACTTTCGTGTAAGAAGTTAATCTCCGGTGTTAGATCGTAATTTTCTTTTCATAAAGTTAGAAATTTGTCTTCGTGAATATTTAGCAAATGTTCCATTTGTTTTATCCTGCGAGGAATACCTCCCCTGCTGATTTCTTCATCAGTCAAACACAATATATTATCATGCTATGTCTTCTGAGTTACTGCTTCGGTCGCCATTTTCTTCGTTTACATTTGTCTGAGTGACGTCTGCTGCGCTAGTTTGTTTATTGTCCCTGATGTGTGTCTTATAATATTAGTCGCTCAACCCTTTATAACCGTTCTCCGCGCATTTAAGGTACTTCCGACCCACTCAGGCGTGTGTGCCTGTGTACTATTTGTGCCTGCAGAATCGAGCTATTAGCTCTTGGACCCCGCCTTTTTTAAAAAATCTTTTTTGTCAACATAAATTTCTCGCGCGCCCACATCAGCTGCCATCCCTCGGCACCGCCGGAAAAACAAATGGGCAGTTTCCTTCACCCTAATACGCCTGTTACCTAGCAGTAAATAGGCACCTGGGAGTAAGAGTTGGTACGGGCTGCTTCCTGCGTGTGTGTGTGTGTGTGTGTAAAAAAAGTTAGTAACAGTTATTTAACAGTTGAGAGGCGGGCCGAAAGTCAAAGCTCAATCCCCGCAAGCACAACTAGGTGAATATAACTAGGTGAATATATCCCCAGGAAGCAGCCCGTAGTAGCTGTCTTACTCCAAGGTACCTATTTACTGCCAAGTGAACAGATGCATCAGGATGAAAGAAACTGCCCATTTGTTTCTGCCTCGGCCTGGAGTCAAACCCAGGCCCTTAGGACTTCGACCCCCGAGCGCTGTCCACTCAGCCGCGAGGCCCTCTTGTGTGTGCGCGAGCGCACATTATTTTATGCCTGCAGGATCAAACTTTAACTCTTCGATTCCCTCATTTCTAGCTGCTAGTTATCTGTATGCAGTAATTTCTGACCTATTCCTCTGCTTTGGAAATTATGAATGGAGTTGGCTTCTATAACTTGCTCATTTAGTTCATTCCATTTTCCCACTACTCTTACACTAAGAGAAAACTTCCCAACTTCCCAGGACTTTCCTGTGATTCTTCTACTTCACAAGCTCCCACCGAAGTAGTTTGGTTCTTTTAGTATCGATTGTAAACATATCTTTTTTCCAACTGTCAATCTCTAAAATTGTTAGGTCATTCATATCTAATTTTTTTCTAGTGATGTCAGGTCTGGGTTTTCAGTCTTTCTTCGTACCTCATCTCTTTCAATTGTTGGAAAAAAAGAGGAACTCTCTAGTTTTCTGATGATAATGCTTTTAAGATCTACGATGGGGCGACATATTCTAGGATTGGTCTCACATAGGTGGTGTACAGAGATCTAAATGCCTCTTTATTTAGGTTCCTGAATGAATTTCTGACTTTTGCGCCTGCATAGAGTAATGACAAAATTTCTGCTAGAGTCCCGTTTATTGTGCCTTCGGAGCGGGGCTTGGTCTTACATCTCCTCCAAGGTCATTTTCTCCTGTCGTTTCAGGGACTTTGTGTCCCTTCACTGTGTACCGTACTGCAGGTACCTGTTCCTAGTTCTATCACTTGACACTTGCCGTTTTGAACTCAAATACACTCGACTCATTAATTTTGCATCATCCGTAAACATGGACGCTGTCGATGTTTGTCATTAACATAAATGAGAAATAGTATTGGTCCCTGCACTGATGTTTCGCTTGTTACTCTTCGCAAGACTGACATTTTTGCCTCACTGTGACTCGTGTCTATTAGATACTGACCTATGTCAATGCTCACACCCTTGCCTGCCTCTCAAGGGTCTGTAGTTAGTCTCTTGTGTGGAACTGTGTCAGACTTTCTTGACAATCCCAGATACCTGCAAAACTTTCTTTGTCTTGTCTTATTTTTGTTAATTGGTCATAAAACTACATTAGGTTCATTAGGCAAGATTTTCCTTACTTGAAGCCATGTTAATGTTTGTTTACATACTTTATCCTCTCTAGGTTTGTAACTTAAGTCTTATTGGTCACTTGCGGTTAGTGCTTGTCCCACCCGTTCACTCGATTAGTACATCGCATTTTGGCGTATAACTCTCAAGGGCAAAACTTAATGCACTAAAAATCATAGCATCTCGCAAATTTGACGTGATGTTCCGTTTTCTATTCGTGGTTCTCAGGTAGGTTAGGTTCGAGCAATTTATTACACGCGTTTAGTGACGTTGTAAACGCTGGAGGGAACGGGCTGGCTTGTCAATGATGCTGGGCTTTAGCCTCCAGTACTTGAAGGGGCATGATGGGCAGAAGGGAAGGGGGTTATTGAGAAGAGATGCACTGAATGACAAGAGTGACTGAGGAAAAAGAAAGGGGGAGGGGGCTGAGGGATAGTGACTGGCAGAGGAGTGCCAGTCACGACACTCCCAGTCACTCCCACTCCATCAACCTCCACTTCGGACCGGTTCATGGGTCAGAAGGGGAGGTTGATGGAGAGAGATGCACTGAAGGATAACTGGGTTAAAGGCAAGTGAGAATCAAAGGTGTGATGTGTGGTGCAGACGGAGGATGATAGCTATAGTGAGACAATAGTCACAATGTGGGATAATGATAGTGTAGGGGCGGATGGTTGGAAGAGAGAAGTAGGTAAGATAGGTTTTTTATTATTGTTTTTTTTTTCAACCACAGTCGTGGCCACACATTTACAATGCTAATCAACATATTTACATTTTCTTCTGTCCTCCATGGACCGGGTGAGAGATCTGTTAAATATATAATTCAGGGATTTATTAAACAGTCAACCACAGAAGGTGATTGTAGTGCTTTTAGAATTCTAATCTCACCTACAGACATAAATACATATACATAGAGTTACGTCTGTCCTACATAAAGTGGTCGATGTGTTCTTTACATAATATCATTAATGTGCATTTACAAAGGTGGAAATGTAATTCTGATAAGCTTCCACATATACTGTATACACATACGCACACTTACACACACATATGTGTATGTGTGTCCTCTTTATACACATACATACGCACAAGAAAAGAGAACACAGGTGGAGGAGAGGAACAGGACGAGTCATACATGGAGATGACTGTTCGCTCATGGAGGGAAATCACTGAAGAACTGAAAGACATGAGAGGACTCATAAATAAACTGTAGAATGGACTAAGTGCAGCGCAACAGAAGATAACGAACCTAAAAACAGGATCTCTTCAGACTGTGGCCCAGGGGACCAACCCCCAGGTACCAGGAGATGCAGCAATGGCAGGGACCCCTACAATGGGTGCCACCTTTGCTGAAATGATGAAGAGCCCAGGAGCAATGTCCACAAGCAAGGAAGTTGTAATGAAAGCAGTAACCTCACAGGAGGCAGCTAGATGCACGAGTCAGTTACGGGAAAGGAAAAAGAGCTGTAGTAGTGACAGGTGTTAAGGAACAAGAAGGTTCCACAAGGAAAGAATGGAGGTCTAAGGACAATGCTGCAGTGGCAGGGATACTAAAGGAGATAGGTCTGGAAGGGGCTGAAACATAGAAAAGTTTTTCCGGATTGGCCAGTACAACAAAGAAAAAGACCGGTTGATCAAGGTAGTGCTCAAAAACGAGTGCATCAAAGAGGACATCCTAGTAAAAAATAGCAAACTGAAATATGTGCCAACTTAGACAGGTATTCCTTCAGAGGGACATGACCAGGAAAGATAATACAGGCAGCAGATGCAAGAAAAAGGCGCAGGCTGAGGGAAGGGAACCAGGGAACCTCAACTCCCAACCCAGCAATCCCAGTAGGGAGTATGGAACACCAACCCAGCACCTCGGGAACCCCAGAGGGGACTGCAACATCCCAACTCACCACCCTATAGGTGGGAAGTTCCACCATTCCACCCTCCCTCCCTTCCCCTAGTACCCCTTTCCCCCAAACCCCCTGGTCTTCCTCCTGCCCCAAGCTGGCCCAGACACGAACTAAGTCCTCCATCCCCTACCCCAGTTCTTAGCCATCCTCCCCCTGCCCCTCCTTCCCCCTCCCACCCCCACCTCCCCCAGAACCCCTGGTAACTACCCCACAGGAGGATGAGCCTACCCAAGCAGCAATGTCCATGGAACAGCTTCCTGCACTAGTGGGGAGGGTGGGTGAAAATGAATATAAGAAAGTGAGCTTCAAGGTAATGTACTGTTATAAATAATTGTGTTGTGGTGGGCTTCTATGGGGACTGGTACTATTAAGGGGTAAGGGTAGTTAGAAGACAGAGTATCAAATATGGGAGAGCTAAAAGGCCCGGCCCCCAAAATAAACTATCCACAGAAATAATAACTTGCTACTAGTCCATATATGTTAGTCTAAGGGTTGATCAATGCACTCCCACACAGGAAGAAGGGATACTCCTATAATTCAGGTACTTATTTATTAACCCCTTAACAACCCCCCATATACACTCACACCTATAACAATAATAATAATAACTTTACCACCCTATCTTACGTTAAAAGCCTTGGTCCACATAGACAGGATACAAGGTTTACACTGAGAACAAGCTAGGGTAAAGTACTACTGGATAAGCACTGAAGCTGGATGCAGCTTAGGGTAGGGAAACCACGTGGGACCCTAATACAAAACACAACACTTAGGGGTACCCAAAACACTGGCAAATACTACCCCAGGTCTCACCAATCGTTACTATCAGAGTAGGTACACTTAATAATGCCCCGTACTTAAGGGTACAGGAACTTCAGGTAAGGGAAATAAGTAAGAGGAGAAGGGAGAAGAGTAGGGCTGCAGCCACAGAGTAGGTCTCGTGCCCACGAACGCCAGCCAGAGAAGGAACCTCCTAGCGACCAGCTAGGCCTCCCGCATGTCGTGGTGCCGGAAGGAGCCTAATTGATCGTGCAGCTAAGCACATTAAAGATCTTCCCCTATGCAACGTATTGTTACTTTACAAATGATTAGAAAGTATTAGTAAGCAAAGTTGGTGCCTATGTTATTATTTAATAATCAACCCCCAGCTCAGTCTTTAAATGCTCTTTGAGAAACAAAGAGCATTTAGAGCATTTGTAATTTAGTCTTACGTCTGGCAGGGAAGATACAAAAAATTGCCGCTCGTGATGCACTCAACTGTACTACCAGAAAGTTTAATAGCTCAATTTTGACCTCTGGTTTCCACTGGAGAACCCAGGGTCGTAACATGTACTCAAACATCGATGGGATTACCAACAAAGCAAGTGAACTGGCAGAAAGGGTGCAGGAAGAAAACCCAGATGTAATAGGACTCACAGAAACAAAATTGTCAGGAGTCATAACAATTGCTGTGTTTCCAAAGAACTTTTATATAGTAAGGAAAGAGAGGGAAGGGAGAGAAGGAGTGGCTCTGCTGATAAGGACTGGAGCTTTGAAGAGATGGAAATTCTGGGCTGCGACGGATTCAGAGATTACATAACAGGAACTATAACAATGGGTGGACCTAAGATAATAGTGGCAGTCATTTACAACCCTCGATTAAATGACAGAAGACCCAGGCAAGAGTTCGACAGAAACAACTTAGCTACCATTAACATAATAGAGAGCAGCTTCAGTTGCCTGCAGGAATGGATCCAGACTCTTAATCATGAGCGATTTCAACCATGGAAAGATAAACTGGGAGAATGGGGACCCACATGGAGGTGAAGACACACGGAGATCTAAACTTTTGGAAGTGAGTACAAGGAACAGAAGACTCCGTGGTTCAACCAGGAATGTGCGGCAGCGAAGCAATTGAGTAAAAGAACATGGCGAAACTACAGGAACAACAGAACACCAGAGAGCAGGGAGAGATACCAGAAGGCCAGAAATGAGTACATCAGAGTGAGGAGAGAAGCAGAGAGAGAGACAGTATGAAAATGACATCGTGAGTAAAAGCTAAGACCCAACCAAAACTCCTCCACAGCCACATCAGGAGGAAAACAGCAGTGAAGGAACAAGTGGTGAAACTGAGAAAAGGGGAGAACAGATACACAGAACGACAAAGAGGTGCGTGAAGAACTCAACAAGAGATTTCAGGAGGTCTTCACAATAGACCAAGGAGAGGTCCATGCACTAAATGAGGAGGCAAACCGAACAACCTTGGAGGAATTTTACCTCACCAGTGATGAGGTCAAAAGGAATCTGTTGGAGCTGAATGTATCAAAGGCTGTTGGGCCTGACACAATCTCACCGTGGATTCTAAAAGAAGGTGCAGAAGCACTAAGTGTGCCACTCTCTATGGTGTATAACAGGTCACTGGAAACGGGAATCCTTCCGGAAAGCTGGAAGACAGCCAATGTAGTCCCAATTTACAAAAAGGGTGACAAGCAAGAGGCACTGAACTACAGGCTAGTTTCCCTAACTTGTATACCATGCAAAGTGATGGAGAAGATTGTGAGGAAAAGGCTCGTAGAGCATCTGGAGGGAAACAGCTTTGTAACACCACCAGCATGGGTTCAGAGATGGTAAATCGTGCCTCACAGGTCTAATAGAATTCTATGACCAAGCAACACAAATTAGGCAGGAAAGAGAAGGGTGGGCAGACTGCATTTTCTTACTGTCAGAAAGCCTTTGACACAGTAATTCACAAAAGACTGTTACAAAAGTTGGAGCAGCAGGCAGGAGTAAAAGGTAAGGTGCTCCAGTGGATAAGGGAGTATCTAAGCAATAGGAAACAGCACGTAACGGAGAGGGAGGAGTCATCAGAGTGGCGAGATGTCACCAGCGGGGTTCCACAGGGCTCTGTACTCGGACCCATCCTGTTTCTAGTATATGTAAACGACCTTCCAGAGGGTATAGACTCCTTCCTCTCAATGTTTGCTGATGATGCAAAAATTATGAGAAGAATCAAAACAGATGAAGATAGAGAGACTACAGGACGACCTGGACAAATTGGAGGAATGGTCTAGTAAATGGCTGCTAAAGTTCAACTCGGGAAAGTGTAAAGTAATGAAATTAGGCGAAGGGAGCAGAAAGCTGAACACAAGGTACCATCTGGGAGGTGAAATCCTGCAAGAGTCAAATAGAGAAAGATCTGGGGGTCGATATCACACCGAACCTGTCCCCAGAGGCCCACATCAAAAGGATATCATCAGCGGCATATGCTAGACTAGCCAATATAAGAACTGCCTTTAGAAACTTGTGTAAGGAATCGTTCAGGACCCTGTATACCACTTATTTAAGACCAATCCTGGAGTATGCAGCTCCAGCCTGGAGTCCATACCTAGTTAAACACAAGACAAAGTTAGAGAAAATTCAGAGGTGTGCCACCAGACTGGTCCCGGAACCGAGAGGAATGAGGTACGAGGAAAGGCTAAGGGAGCTGAACCTCACAACCCTGGAAAGCAGAAGAGTAAGGGGAGACATGATAACCACCTATAAAATTCTCAGGGGAATTGACAGGGTGGACAAAGACAAACTCTTCAGCACGGATGGGACACGAAGAAGGGGACACAGGTGTAAACGTAGTACCCAGATGAGCCACAGAGACGTTAGAAAGAATTTTTTCAGAGTAGTTGACAGTTGAGAGGCGGGACCAAAGAGCCAGAGCTCAACCCCCGCAAGCACAATTAAGTGAGCATATATATACATAGGTGACAGCCCAGAGAGAGGGAGGGGGAAGGAAAGAGGGAGGGAGGTTGGGACAGAGAGAGAGAGCGAGCCTGGGAGGGAGAGAGGGGAGGATGGGAGGGGGAGGAAGGGAGGGAGGGAAGGAGAGAGAGGGGGGGGGGGAGAAAGGAGAGCGAGTGTGTGTGTGTGAGAGTGTATATGTAATTTGTATTTAGTATTTGTACCTGCATGGATTGAGCCCTTAGCTCCTGGACCCCACCTCTCTAACCGTCGGTTGTCTAATGTATCTATATTTATCTCTAACACACACACGCACGCTAATAGACATGCTACTAAGTGGCTCCCAGAACTGAAGGGCAAGAGCTACGAGGAGAGGTTAGAGGTATTAAATATGCCAAAACTAGAAGACAGAAGTGTTACGGCCACTCTGGGTCGCAATCGGGTTCTTTGATGGTAGAACCAAAATGATAGTATCCAACCAAGTCGGTAGTACGCTTTCAATAGAGTGGCTGTGTAGTGCATAAAAAAAAGGAGGGGATGAACAAAACACTGTTCCTTTCGTCAGTGTATTAAATATCTTTCCACCACCGTTAAGTATATATATGTACACCGTCACTATAAATAATATATAAAGAACAGATAGGCTATTACTACACCTATGTACAATCCTTTCGCTCAGGATATCAAACGTGCAGATTTGATCACTCCCCAGTATTTCTTCACTGTCCAGTAGCGTATCCAACCTTACTGGGAAGAACACCGGGTAGTTCACCTGTACGTGGGCCAGCCCACTGACAGTGTCATGAGGTGCCTGTACCCCCACGACCGCTCTCCAGCTACTCGCTGGCAGAGTACTTCAGACACACGCTGAGCGAGGTCACAGTACAGGGGTAGCGATCCCCTGGCAGCAGTCCTCTGGCAGCAGTCTCTAGCGACCAGCTAGCAGCACTACTCAACAGGCACCTCCCTGTCGTCAGTCTCTCCCCTAAGCCAGTCCCAAAGGTACGCCGATCCTTTTCAACACCTCAGCACTAGCAGCTACCACACTGCTTCATCGGCGGCGGCTTACTTGGTCGTTTCCAGAGACATGTGAGGAGTCTGGACTGCCCAAGATGAACTGCTGTCTCCAGTACCGCTGCCCCCAGACGTCACCTCTGTGGACACAAAAAACGTCATTTTCTAGACCTAGCCGATACTGGTAAACTAGGAAATACCACTAACCCACTGGGGAGTTGACATTATGCTCTGTAGCACACACTAGGTGGCGCTGGTCGTGATGCGTCACCTCACCAGAGGTCACTCACAACGACCCCTCTGACTGACCAAGGCAGGAATCTTTAGCCATTTGATAATCATCCACCAGATGGCGTCGTCCATATTATGCACGATTCGCGGGTAGTTAGGGTGCGGACTTGTAGATGGCGCTGGAACTGCCACTCTACCCCCTGACAAGGGTAACGAGTCCATAACAAGAAGAGGTGATATGATCACTACGTACAAAATAGTAACAGGAATTGATAAAATCGATAGGGAAGATTTCCTAAGACCTGGAACTTCAAGAACAAGAGGTCATAGATTTAAAATAACTAAACAAAGATGCCGAAGAAATATAAGAAAATTCACCTTCGCAAATAGAGTGGTAGACGGTTGGAACAAGTTAAGTGAGAAGGTGGTGGAGGCCAAGACCGTCAGTAGTTTCAAAGCGTTATATGATAAAGAGTGCTGGGAAGACGGGACACCACGAGCGTAGCTCTCATCCTGTAACTACACTTAGGTAATTACACTTAGGTAATTACACACACACACACACACACACACACACACACACACACACACACACACACACACACACACACACACACACACACACACACACACACACACAGGAGGATTGAAAGAGAGGATGATAGTAGGAGGCTATAAGATGACCTGGATAGACTGAGTGAATGGTCCAACAAATGGCTGTTGAAGTTCAACCCGAGTAAATGCAAAGTAATGAAACTAGGCAGTGGAAACAGGAGGCCAGGCACAGGATACAGAATAGGAGATGAAGTACTTAATGAAACAGAGAGAAAGATCTAGGAGTTGATATCACACCAAACCTGTCTCCTGAAGCCCACATAAAGAGAATAACGTCTGCGGCATATGCGAGGCTGGCTAACATCAGAACGGCGTTCAGGAACCTGTGTAAGGAATCATTCAGAATCTTGTACACCACATATGTAAGACCAATCCTGGAGTATGCGGCCCCAGCATGGAGCCCGTACCTTGTCAAGCACAAGACGAAGCTGGAAAAAGTCCAAAGGTATGCTACTAGACGAGTCCCAGAACTAAGGGGCATGAGTTATGAGGAAAGGCTGCGGGAAATGCACCTTACGACACTGGAAGACAGAAGAGTAAGGGGGGACATGATCACAACCTACAAAATCCTCAGGGGAATCGACCGGGTAAACAAGGATGAACTATTCAACACTGGTGGGACGCGAACAAGGGGACACAGGTGGAAGCTGAGTACCCAAATGAGCCACAGAGACGTTAGAAAGAACTTTTTCAGTGTCAGAGTAGTTAGTAAATGGAATGCATTAGGAAGTGATGTGGTGGAGGCTGACTCCATACACAGTTTCAAATGTAGATGTGATAGAGCCCAATAGGCTCAGGAATGTGTACACCTGTTGATTGACGGTTGAGAGGCGGGACCAAAGAGCCAGAGCTCAACCCCCGCAAGCACAATTAGGTGAGCAATTAGGTGAGCACACACACACACACACACACACACATAGGGGACCTCGTAGCCTGGTGGATAGCGCGCAGGACTCGTAATTCTGTGGCGCGGGTTCGATTCCCGCACGAGGCAGAAACAAATGGGCAAAGTTTCTTTCACCCTAAGTGCCCCTGTTACCTAGCAGTAAATAGGTACCTGGGAGTTAGTCAGCTGTCACGGGCTGCTTTCTGGGGTGTGTGTGTGTGTATGGTGTGGGGGAAAAAAAAGAAGTAGTAAGTTAGTATTTAGTTAGTAAACAGTTGATTGACAGTTGAGAGGCGGGCCGAAAGAGCAAAGCTGAACCCCCGCAAAAACACAACTAGTAAACACACACACACACACACACACACACACACACACACACACACACACACACACACACACACACACACACACACACACACACACATACACACATACACACACACGAAGCAGCCCGTAGCAGCTGTCTAACTCCCAGATAACTATTTACTTGTAACAGTCGAAGCTGTTTAAGATAGGTGACTGTATTGAAGGTAGTGTGGATATTTTGTTTCTGCCTCTCCCGGGGATCGAACCCGGGCCCATTGGACTACGTCCCCAAAGCGCTGTCCACTCAGCCGCGAGCCCCCCCCCCTGTGTGTGTACTCACCTATTTGTGCTTGCGAGGGCTGAGCTTCGGCATTTTGTTACCGCCTCAACTAGTGTACAGATTCCTGTGTGTGCGTGCATGCTTGCGTGCGTGAGTGTGCACGCATGCACGGACGCCTGCATATGCACTTGTGTGTTTGTGTTTCAGTTCTTAACGCATTCCATTTGTTCACTATTGTATACAATTTTTTGTTGTTGATCGTGTAATTCCTATTTATTTTTGAAGGGACTGAGCTCTTGTTCCTTAGCCATGCTTGTTTAGCTATAGATCTGTCGCTCGGCGCACGTTGTGTGTAAATATGAAGATTATCTCAGGGTTTAGTCAATACAAACATAGCGAGCAAGGGACAGCCACCGCTATCTTAGGAGACACTGGCTCCATGACTGTGGAAACCTACCTGAGCAGTGCACAAGTGATTAGAGGTCAGGTCACCCGCCATAGTCGACTCCAGGAAAGGTGAAAGAGCCATGATGTCACGACCCCCTGACCATCACTGGGTCTATGACGCACCAGCATGCATAGAAGCCGCCACACAGCCGGTCGGCTAACCTTAGAGACATGGGATGGAGCTGACTAGGGCATCCTTCCCACTCTAGCTACCAATTCCAGCTAAGGACATGGAGCATGAGAGAGAGAGAGAGATGTTGTTCAGCCTTTAACTAGAACACTTCATCAAAGTCCATAGGCAAAGTACTATAGCACCCAAATTAGTCCAATGTTCTTGCAATTGGCCAGAATTAAATGTTGTAATTAATTTTATTTAAATTAGGTGGTGTGAGTGATCAGAGATACCTTGAAGGTGGCATCAAGATCTGTGAGATTTTTTTATTGTTGCCGCCGAAGACGGCTAGTTTATTGTGCACCCCATACCCATGCTGTGAGCGGTAGCGCAAAAGCATTACAGAGGGCACAAAAGGTCTTTATCAGACCTCATCTTAGATTATTACATAAACAATTTCATCTATCCTTCACACCTTATAGTTACAATGTCAGCTAGTTACAGAGAAAGTGCTATTTCAAGAGCTATATATTTACAGTTAGTCATTATACATTAATGGTAGGTCTTATCGTTAATACATAATAGTTTGACCAATGGAGATATTACAGAGTCATAGGGGAGCTTCTGTTTATTATTAGTCCTCACAATACACTACTTGTTTCTGAATCTCATATGTCGTTCATCTACTGGAAGCGAAATGTAGATACAGTGCAAGGATTTCAGGTAATTTATCCATGGTAATAAGATAGGTTGCCATATCATACAGAGTGAGCTTAGATTTATCTCTAAATGGCTCAATTTTACTACAATCCAAGATATAGTGTTCGAGTGTGTGTCCCTGTCTTTGTCCACACACTTTACTTCATCTAGATCCCTATACAAGCCGAACTGCCAGAGATACTTGTAGCCAAGTCTTATACGAGCTGTGACAACATCTGTTAGTCTACTGACTTTGTTACTTGCCCCATACACATGTTTTACTTCACACATTTCATTGTGATGAGCAATGGACCTGCTAGTTCCAGTTTGCACAGTTCTACTTTCTTCAAATTCATCCAGGAGTTCTCGTCTAATGATACTTTTAAGGGACCTATTTGATAACTCACTCCTCCTCCCCATCCTTCCCTCTCTCTTTCCTTATTACAGTGTAGTTCTGGGGGAACACCGCATTCGTTATGATGCCTGAGAGTTTTGTTTCTGTGAGTCAG
This sequence comes from Procambarus clarkii, assembly GCF_020424385.1. Classification (NCBI taxonomy): domain Eukaryota; kingdom Metazoa; phylum Arthropoda; class Malacostraca; order Decapoda; family Cambaridae; genus Procambarus; species Procambarus clarkii. The sequence goes on along the minus strand of NC_059583.1, from coordinate 871,153 downwards.
ATTACATCTGGGTTCACTTCTTGTGTTCTTTCCCGTAGTTCACTTGCCTTGCTGGTGATCCCATCTATGTTCGAGTACATCACCCTGAAGCTGACTCTCTTCTGTCCCTTGTCAGATCCTATTGCTTCCCCTGAAGCAGGGAAACAGGGAGGGACCGGGATGGGGGGGGGGGGGGACGCTATGAAGGGGGACCTGGGGGTTTTGGGGTGTGCGGGGGCGGGGGGGATCTGGTATGGGGAGGGTAGTGTAGAAGGGAGGGCTTTGGGGGGTTGGGAAGAAAAGAGGGCTTGGGGGGTGGGTGAGTGGGGGAGGCTTGGGGGGGGGGGGGTGAGAGGGGGAGGCTTTGGAGAGTGTGGGAGAAGGGGAGGCTTGGAGGGGTATGGGAGGAGGGAGGGCTTGGGGTGAGAAAAGGAAGGAGGGCTTGGGGGGGGGGGGAGGTTGGGGGATAGGGAGTGCTGAGGGGGATGAGGAAAAAGGGAGGGCTGAGGAGAGTGGGGGAGAAGGGAGGCCTCAGGAGGGTGGAGGATACTGGATGGTTTAGGGGGGCAGGAAAATGGAAGGCTTGGGGGTGGGGGAGGAGGGAGGGCATGGAGGATTAGGGAGGGCTTGGGGGGGGGAGAAGGGAGATCCTGGGAAGGGGGAAGGTAGGGCATCTATTGGGTGGAGGATGTTCAATCAATCCCCAGTATGCCCCAATTTCAGAGCCTTGCATAGGAGTCAAAGACCCTTGCAAAACTCAGGGTGAGGCACCCTTCACAGGAGGCCTCTATTTGTGTGTAATTACCTAAGTGTAATTACCTAAGTGTAGTTACAGGATAAGAGCTACGCTCGTGGTGTCCTGTCTTCCCAGCACTCTTTGTCATATAACGCTTTGAAACTACTGACGGTCTTGGCCTCCACCACCTTCTCACCTAACTTGTTCCAACCGTCTACCACTCTGTTTGCGAAAGTGAATTTTCTTATATTTCTTCGGCATCTTTGTTTAGCTAGTTTATATCTATGACCTCTTGTTCTTAAAGTTCCAGGTCTCAGGTAATCTTCCCTATCGATTTTATCAATTCCTGTTATTATTTTGTATGTAGTGATCATATCATCTCTTTTTCTTCTGTCTTCCAGTTTTGGCATATTTAATTCCTCTAACCTCTCTTCATAGCTCTTGCCCTTCAGTTCTGGGAGCCACTTAGTAGCATGTCTTTGCACCTTTTCCAGTTTGTTGATGTGCTTCTTAAAATATGGTGTGTGTGTGTGTGTGTACTCACCTAGTTGTGCT
>NC_059583.1:787383-864883 GCF_020424385.1 Procambarus clarkii | reverse complement strand
GGGTGGAGGTACTGGGTGGCGTGGTGCCCCGGGTGGAGGTGCTGGGTGGCGTGGTGCCCAGGGTGGAGGTACTGGGTGGCGTGGTGCCCAGGGTGGAGGTACTGGGTGGCGTGGTGCCCAGGGTGGAGGTGCTGGGTGGCATGGTGCCCAGGGTGGAGGTACTGGGTGGCGTGGTGCCCAGGGTGGAGGTGCTGGGTGGCGTGGTGCCCAGGGTGGAGGTACTGGGTGGCCTGGTGCCCAGGGTGGAGGTGCTGGGTGGCGTGGTGCCCAGGGTGGAGGTGCTGGGTGGCGTGGTGCCCAGGGTGGAGGTGCTGGGTGGCGTGGTGCCCAGGGTGGAGGTACTGGGTGGCGTGGTGCCCAGGGTGGAGGTGCTGGGTGGCGTGGTGCCCAGGGTGGAGGTGCTGGGTGGCGTGGTGCCCAGGGTGGAGGTACTGGGTGGCGTGGTGCCCAGGGTGGAGGTACTGGGTGGCGTGGTGCCCAGGGTGGAGGTGCTGGGTGGCGTGGTGCCCAGGGTGGAGGTACTGGGTGGCGTGGTGCCCAGGGTGGAGGTGCTGGGTGGCGTGGTGCCCAGGGTGGAGGTGCTGGGTGGCGTGGTGCCCAGGGTGGAGGTACTGGGTGGCGTGGTACACAAGGTGGAGTTGTTGTTCCCTGTTGTTGTATGGGGCGGTGCGGTCTGGTCTCCATTTTTTTTAATTAACACATTTAGGTACGTCTTCATGTGTGCAGCTGCCCTAGACTATATGAAGGGGAGTACAGTGTGTCACAAAACTAGCTACGTGGTGCTAAAATCACCATCACACAGGATGGTTAGTCATACAGAGGCATGTGATAGGTAGTCTGCACTGGCAGACTCTGGATGCATTTTGAGGATATCATCAACACAAGAGTGAATACGGTAGCAGTGTAATAAAAGTCCCCATCTCGCAGGATGATTAGTCATACAGGGCCATATGTTTAGTAGCCTGCACTGGCAAATTTTGGGTACACTGTGAGGATATCTTCAAGAACACGGGAGTTAATAAAATAATTGCAAAGCTCCAGGTACCTCATGCCAACTGGTCTGAAAGGTCTAATAACTGTTGCATTCAGTGATGTAGTGTGGGAGATCATGCCGTAGTTCCTGCTCACAGAGTTTGCAACTGGAGTGCTCAGGATTGGGAGACCCGTCACCTGCAGCCACCTGCCACAGGTAACGGTAACCCAACCTGATCCTTGCAACCACTGTGTCGCACAGTCTGGTGGACGTTTTGTGCTGCCCATAGATATATAGGTTTCAGATCTGAACAAATCATAGCTTTTTATACTAGTGTTTTCAGGTCGTTGGGAGTCAGTAATTTCTCTTTTATCAGACCTGAGTGTTTGGAACAATATAGTTTTGACAGCAGAGATGGGGATACAATTCTAATTGTATCCCCATGAATTTTATGAAGTCTAATTCAACTTCATCTTTGTTACACGCTAATTTGGCTGAAACGTCTGTCTCATTATGATGGGTTATATTTATGTGTGAAGGTATCCATACAAAGGAGATTCGAGACCCTTTACTCTGTGCATCAATTAGGTCATTTATAATTGGGAGTATGAGGTTCTTGCTGTCGATCTTCCAAGAGAAGTTTTCGATTGCTTGAAGAGCAGACTTTGAATCACAAAATATTATTCCTCCTCCAATGTTTTTTAATGTACTGGTAGCTAGTTGTAATGCTGCTAGTTCTGCTTGTGTGGAGGTCAGCCAGTTGTTTAACCTGACACTGACAGTCTTTGTGCAGATATTATTTCTATAAAACCTACATGCCGCTGCAGTCCGTCCAGTAGAAGATTGGACTGAGCCGTCGGTGTAGACACAGTGCTCGTGAGATCTTAGACTCTCGATGGAGGAGGCAATTGTTTCGAGTGTGACAGCTTTGAGAAGAGGAAGACTCTCATTATCTTTCTTGGTGACAGGTGTGTATGATACTTGAATGGTACAGATAAAGAGGAATATCAGAGACAGGTAGATTACATATAAAAGTAATGTTGAGTTTAATGAGATTGTAGGCATTGTTGCTCAGCCATTTATCATAAAAGGAGTGAGTTGGTATGTCGGCACCAGTCAAAAGGGTGTTAACAGCACTTAATAATTTGTCTCTGACCAATGCAGGAGATGTAGGGTCTCTCATGACTTTAAGGCAAAAGGTAGTGTTGACTTGCATTATTCTCTCTAGTATAGTTGGAAGCTTCAGTTCTTCCCTCATGTTGATGATTCTTGTGCATCTTGGGGCACCAAGAATTATCCTCATGGCTTCATTCTGTACTACTTCAAGTTTGTACAACACAGAGGCGGGGAAGTTAAGTTCAAAGCATGATAATCAACGAGAGATCTAACAAACACATATAGAATAGTCTAGCATATTTAATATTGATACCAATATTCTTACCAGTAAGTGTTCTCAATGGTTTTAGTCTTTCTTTTAACCTACGGAGTAGATCGTTTACAATGTCATTGTTAATACCAACTCCAAGGTATTTGTGCTGCCTACACGTTTCAATATTCTGGTTGTTGACTTTGAAAGCTATAGACACATGAGATTTCTCTTGGGGATGGAGAACTCTGGATTTAGTTATAGAGATAACAAGACCACTTTCAATTCCTTTTTAGCAGCGAGGGAATCAAGAAGAGCTTGCAGTCTAGTTTGGGAATTTGCAACACTGCACATGTCATCGGCATAACAGGTGACGGCTTCGTCAGGTAGTGTGGGAATATCAATTGTTAATTTGTGCATCAGAACATTGAACAGTGTAGGACTTAGCACTCCACCCTGGGGTGTACCCAAGTCAAAGGGCGCACAATGTATACTTTTGATCCCCTTGAAAAGGACTGAGGTGGTTCTGTTACTCAGGTATCCCCTGAGCCATGTCAACAGTCTTCCCTTAACTCCAAAAGAGGCTAGCTGTTCTAGGATTATTTATCTGTTTGCTGTATCAAAAGCAGTTTGGAGATCAATAAATGCCGCCTGAGAGTTTGGTCCCTCTCTGATAAAATACTCAACAAAGCAAGTTTGTGTACTTCTTCCAGGAAGGAAACCATACAGGTTAGGGGCAAGGTGGGGCTTGATTTGAAACATTAGTCTGTCGAGAATAATTCTCTCAAGAACTTTGCACATGCACGACGTCAGAGAAATGGGTCTAAATTTTGGTGAATTAGGCTTGGGTATGGGTATTATGAGTCCCTGTGTCCAGCGGTCAGGTAAAACACCCTGCCTTAGACTTTGATTAAAGAATTCTAGCAAAGGGCTATTTGGCAGCTCAGCAAGTACTCTCATGGTGTTGTATGTGATGCCATCCTCTCCAGGAGAGGTAGCCTTACCTTTCTTGAGTGCATTTTTAATTTCAAAGGGGGTTATGCCATAGTTATCATCAGGCCCTATTTCACTACAGGCAATTTCAATATTGAAGTTACGATTTATTTTGGTACTAGCCAGATGGTGTTGTACATCTAGGGGCAGGCTGCTTATACTAGCAGTGCTTGCATATTGTTGAAGCAGCATGGCGGCATAGTCTACAGGTGAATGGTGATCAAGTTGACGACTGCTAGCACGAGATTTTTTAAAATTTTATTCCACATTTATGATGAGATGATGCATGATTGATGCTTGCAAAAACTGTTCCCAGTGCTAGTCTCGATGGCAGGTTTTTGGAACCCATTGTGCGTGATTTTCTTTTCCGTGACTTACATGAATCGCTCTCTAGGAGTTATCGTCCTTACTTGTTGGGGGATTGTGAAGTGGGATGCGTGTGTACGTTGTGGTGAGGAAGAATCCCAAATACAAGTGCTTTATTTTTATCGTCGTTTAGTGGATGTTAATTGATTGACTGGAACAGCGTATTGTTGATGTTTGTGATGCTGATATTCCAGATACGTTGGTTGTCGTATTGGCGGATTTTCAGATTGTGTATTGATTGGGAGACTGAAGAGATATACTGTTGCACGTCTGTTTGGGGTTTTGGGAGGGATGACTTGGCGTGTAATATTGGCGCCCCTTTACTCCATTACTCCTGTTATTATATTTGTTGCTATATTGTTACGCAACTTTAGCACGCATGTTCTCTTTTATGATGTTATCCTTACATGGCGGAGTCTCTTGTGGTTGTTTGGTCAACACGGTATCTTTGTGTGTTTAATTATACTTGCTTGCTGATGACTTATTATATGGACAAATATTTCCGTTCCATCTGTACTGGTACTTCTGTTGAGTTGTTTACTCTTGTATGTGGCCCAATGAAGGTTATTCTTGCATGTATGTTTTCTTGTGCTATTGCAACCTTTAACATTTATACTCTGTGTGGTGAGTATATTGTGTGGGCGTTGGTTTTTGTGATATAATATTTGATGTACTTGAAAACAACCGTGTTGTTTCCAGGTGTATTGTACTGTGGTCGGGCTCTTATAGTTACGCGACTGTGTGGCTGGTGATGCCCCAGTCTTGGTGTTTTATGTTGCTTCTTAACTGTGTGATTACGGGTGTTTGGTGGATATGTTTCATTTGTCTATAATTTCCTTGTAATATTTTAGTAAAGAGTACACTGACGGGGTCATTTCGGCCCACATGTTGGTGTTTTGTGTGGCTGTGATAACTGAGTAGTGTGTAACGTGTCCCAGTTTGAATGTTGCGTGTACAGTTTTGTGTAGTGTGTGTGTGTGTGTGTGTGTGTGTGTGTGTGTGTGTGTGTGTGTGTGTGTGTGTGTGCACCCTTCCTAGTGTCGTGAGTGTTCTGGTGTTTTATTGCCAAATATTTGTATAAAGTTGTACTTTGTTCCGTTTCTAAAGTTTGTTATTATCTCTGTATATTTCTGAGAGTTGTTAGACGTGTGACAGTTGTGCGTGTCGATAGTTGAACTTGTCTCACATCTTCTTTGTAACTGCAAGGATTTGTATTGACATTTATTTTATTAGTACATATACATTTATTAGTTACTTTAAATAATAAAGATAAACGTGTCCATTACGTCAATATATGCACGACGGTTCACATAGGTACAGAGAGTGCTATCCAAACATGAGGATGGGTTGTTATGGGTGGCATAATTATCAGTGGGTCTGTCCATTGAACCTGACGCTGTCTGGGAAATTCAAAGCAGTTTGAAACTTAGAGGAAAATTATATTAATACTCTAAAATTAATGTTTGTTTAACCCTAACACTTCGTAACACCTGCCACCACTGTAACACCTGCTACCACTGTAACACCTGCTACCACTGTAACACCTGCTGCCACTGTAACACCTGCCGCCACTGTAACACCTGCTACCACTGTAACACCTGCTACCATTGTAACACCTGCTACCACTGTAACACCTGCCACCACTGTAACACCTGCTACCACTGTAACACCTGCTACCACTGTAACACCTGCTACCACTGTAACACCTGCTACCACTGTAACACCTGCTACCACTGTAACACCTGCTGCCACTGTAACACCTGCTGCCACTGTAACACCTGCTACCACTGTAACACCTGCCGCCACTGTAACACCTGCTACCACTGTAACACCTGCTGCCACTGTAACCCCTGCTACCACTGTAACACCTGCTACCACTGTAACACCTACTACCACTGTAACACCTGCTACCACTGTAACACCTGCTGCCACTGTAACACCTGCTACCACTGTAACACCTGCTACCACTGTAACACCTGCTACCACTGTAACACCTGCTACCACTGTAACACCTGCTGCCACTGTAACACCTACTACCACTGTAACACCTGCTACCACTGTAACACCTGCTACCACTGTAACACCTGCCGCCACTGTAACACCTGCTACCATTGTAACACCTGCTACCACTGTAACCTGCTGCCACTGTAACACCTGCTACCACTGTAACACCTGCTACCATTGTAACACCTGCTACCATTGTAACACCTGCTACCATTGTAACACCTGCTACCACTGTAACACCTGCTACCACTGTAACACCTGCTACCACTGTAACACCTGCTGCCACTGTAACACCTGCCACCACTGTAACACCTGCTGCCACTGTAACACCTGCTGCCACTGTAACACCTGCTGCCACTGTAACACCTGCTACCATTGTAACACCTGCTACCATTGTAACACCTGCTACCATTGTAACACCTGCTACCATTGTAACACCTGCTACCACTGTAACCTGCTGCCACTGTAACACCTGCTACCACTGTAACACCTGCTGCCACTGTAACACCTGCTACCACTGTAACACCTGCTACCATTGTAACACCTGCTACCATTGTAAGACCTGCAACCATTGTAACACCTGCTACCACTGTAACACCTGCTACCACTGTAACACCTGCTGTCACTGTAACACCTGCTGCCACTGTAACACCTGCTGCCACTGTAACACCTGCTGCCACTGTAACACCTGCCACCACTGTATCGTTCAAGGAATCTTAACGCCATGACAATGGCAGTTAGCTCTGCTTGCGTTGAAGAGGCATAGTTCTCAATACGTGCTTTTTCTTCATTTCTGCGTTGGAAAGCATTATCCTTAATTACCGTGTATGCTGCACCAGCCATGCCATTGATAGGATTAGATGACCCGTCAGTGTAGATTTGATCTAGTTCATCTCCGGCTTCTTTATAAATTGCCTCGAGATACTTGTGCCTCATTTCTTGTGGTATCATGTTGGACGTTTTCGTTGCCATTTCATTGATGATGATCTTGCATGAGTCATCCTCCCAGGGAGGTAACCTCTCTACAGGCAGGAGCTCACGGGCTTGCTCAAGCAGGTGAAGCTCTTCCAGGTAGCAGACTGATCTGTGATGCCATTATTTACTTCTCCTTTTTCCCCCTGAAAGTAGCACAGAGCTCAGTTTTTTCTTGGCAATACCATTGTAATGGGGATCTCTGGCTATCCTAATTGCAAGCTTAGCATTCAGTTCCTGAATTCTGCTTTTAACACTGGGAAGGGACAACTCCTCTCGTAGATTAGACGTTTTGGCAGTTCTTGGAACTCCAAGAATGATTGTCATGGCTTCATTTTGAATGCTTTCAAGTCTTTTTATATCGCTTTGGGAGTAGGTGCACAGAACTGGTGCGGCATAGTCTATGACGGAGCGCACATAGGCTGTGTACATCATTTTTAGCACGGCAATAGAGGCTTCATGACCATTCCAGGTCATAGCTTTCAGTGCCCTAAGTCGACTTGTGCATGTTCCTATGAGTTGATTGAGCTCCTCTTTCTTCCCCTTGTTAGAGCCGACAGTGACGCCAAGGTACCGTTAGTGGTCAACCCATTCAAGTGTTACACCATTAATTTATAGTTCTTCATTTTCTCCCGCTTGTGATGAGAGTATGCTCTTGTCTTGGTGGTGGAGAGAGACACCGAGCTGTTACTCTGAATTCTATCATCATACCTCGGGGTTTATATTCCCGAAACTAATGCAAACTTGTAGTTTTAGCTTGTTCCCAGTTACAAGTTGTTGGCTTGTAGTTTAACGGCTTGTGGCTTGTACTGCCAGCAACGTGTAGTGTCAGCTCACCCAAGTGCGTCTTATCTATCTGATTAACTTGAGGCAAACATTCCTCTCGGCATCTTATAGGAATTTCAATTACAGTTGTTTGACGTGACTCTTGACTAATGGCCGGCGAGGTCAACCTCCAGGCCCCTTATTCATACTTGCTAGGGAAAGGAGAGAGGAAAATTAGGGAAGGGTGATAGAGGGAGGAGAAAGCGAGGAAGAGAGCAATAGGGGAGGGAGGGGGAGAGAGCGAGAGAGGGAGGAACAGAGGGGGAGAGGGAGGGAGGGTAGAGAGGGAGAGGGGGGAGAGAGAGGGAAGGGGGGGGGGGGGGGGAGGGAGGGGGGAGAGGGGGAGGCGCATGCGATGCAAGGACTAACCGTGACTCAGCATGCCAAGCAATGTTCCCATTAAGATATTTGCAACAAGATGCCCCGTCAGCACTTCAAAGACTGCTTAGTGGTAAGACAAAGTGATAAGGTAATATGGGACTTATATATGAGGAGGATTTGTCTGGGTGTTACAACTTCATCTAATATTAAGAGTATGAACTGCTGTAATGCAATATTTGTAACGAGTATTTTTGATGACAAATAACTTTACTAGTATATGAAGGTAAGATGTGACGTGACAGGAGCGAGGGTTTGTTTACAGTGATCAAAATGTGTTTCCATGGTCAGGTTGTTGAAGATAACAACCTAACATTACAACACTTGTGGAAGTCTTCACACCATCCTGGTATGACTTAAATTAAATTCAATGTAATATTAATAGATTACATATGGTAGTACAACTATAATTGAAATAGTTTATACAATATTTAAATTGTTATTGATTTATACAAGAAAATAATAATTGATCGTGGTATATGTTAATATTGTATAATAAAAAAGGTAATGTCTGTTATATCCTGATGCTGAAGAACGAAAATGTACCAACAACAATTATAATAATAATTATAATGGTAACGAGATTAATAGATATATTATTAAAGACAATATTAACAACAATGAAAAATTATACAGTCCATTGAACTCCTCGGAAGGAAATGTATTGAGCTCGGTTTCACTCTCTCCACAGACAAGACAAAAGCATACTCTCATCACAAGCGGGAGAAAATGAAGAACTACAAATTAATGGTGTAACACTTGAATGGGTTGACCACTATCGGTACCTTGGCGTCACTGTCGGCTCTAACAAGGGGAAGAAAGAGGAGCTCAACCAACTCATAGGAACATGCACAAGTCGACTCAGGGCACTGAAAGCTATGACCTGGAATGGACATGGAGCCTCTATTGTCATGCTTAAAATGATGTACACAGCCTATGTGCGCTCCGTCATAGACTATGCCGCACCAGTCTTATGCACCTACTCCCAATACGATATGAGAAGGCTTGAAAGCATACAAAATGAAGCCATGACAATCATTCTTGCAGTCCTCAAAACTGCGAAGCTTGCAATTAAGATAGCCAGAAACCCCCATTACATTGATATTGGCCAGAAAAACATGAGTAGTGTTACTTACTGGAGGAAACAGGAGAAGCCACCCCCCCACACACAAAAAAAAAAATATGGCATCACAGATCAGTCTGCTACCTGGAAGAACTTCACCTGCTTGAGCAAGCCCGTGAGCTCCTGCCTGTAGAGAGGTTACCTCCCTGGGAGGATGACTCATGCAAGATTATCATCAATGAACTGGCAACGAAAACGTCCAACATGATACCACAAGAAATGAGGCACAAGTATCTTGAGGAAATTTATAAAGAAGCCGGAAATGAATTATATAAAATCTACACTGACGGGTCATCTAATCCTGTCAATGGCAGGGCTGGTGCAGCATACACGGTAATTAGGAATAATGCCTTTCAACGCAGAAATGAAAAAAACATATATAGAGAACTATACCTCTTCAACATATGCGGAGCTAACTGCTATTGTTATGGCGTTAAGATTCCTTGAACAAAACACTAATGGTGCAGTGATCTGCACCGATTCAACACCAGCACTACAAAGCCTTATTAACAATCGGGCAGAATATCTTGTGATAGTCGCTGAAATCAAGAGAGTTGTGAGAGTACTAACCAACCAGGGAAGAGTCGTCAAGTTTCTGTGGATCCCCTCCCATGTTGGAATATGTGGGAATGAACGAGCAGATGTGCTGGCTGCTGAAGGAGTCCATAGTGAATACTTCATATACAAGACTCTAACAAATTAGAGGTATTGTCAGGCAACATCACCGTGACAAGGTCACTGAGGAAAGGAGGATAGAAGCACACACCAGTGAATCTGTACGATGGTACAACATGGTTGCAGCTGGCAATCCCAATCATTATGGACGAAGAGGAGGAGGACGAGGGAGAGAATCAGTAATAGCAAGAATCCGTCTTGGATACAAATATCCATGAGAGTGGAGTAGCGGAGATGCAGAATCTGTGATGAGAGTGACGGACCACTACCTGAGAGAATGTGAACATCTGAGACACATTACAAATATGTGTAGAATAATAAACCCCACATTGCTTGAGTTAGGAAAATACCATTTGTCAAGTATAGCTACTGTTATTAAAAGATTTCCCTATTTTGCACCCGCAAGATAACGTAATATTTTAACTTTGATAGAAGTTAATCTTCTTGTTTGAGGAGCTGTTCACTTGAGACAATTAAGCAAGTCCCAGCTGTGTCTGGGTACAAGTGACAGGATGAACAACCCAGCGAATTTTCTTCCTATTGGGGAGTGTTGTACATGCTGCTATGGCGGTATGTCCACTCACAAGATGAGTGACGGTGCCCAATACTGTCACTATGGCGGTGTATCCACTCACAAGATGAGTGACGCTGCCCAATACTGTCACTATGGCGGTGTGTCCACTCACAGGATGAGTGGCGCTGCCCAATACTGTCACTATGGCGGTGTGTCCACTCACAGGATGAGTGGCGCTGCCCAATACTGTCACTATGGCGGTGTGTCCACTCACAGGATGAGTGGCGCTGCCCAATACTGTCACTATGGCGGTGTGTCCACTCACAGGATGAGTGGCGCTGCCCAATACTGTCACTATGGCGGTGTGTCCACTCACAGGATGAGTGGCGCTGACCAATACTGTCACTATGGCGGTGTGTCCACTCACAGGATGAGTGGCGCTGCCCAATACTGTCACTATGGCGGTGTGTCCACTCACAGGATGAGTGACGCTGCCCAATACTGTCACTATGGCGGTGTGTCCACTCACAGGATGAGTGGCGCTGCCCAATACTGTCACTATGGTGGTGTGTCCACTCACAGGATGAGTGACGCCGCCCAATACTGTCACTATGGCGGTGTGTCCACTCACAGGATGAGTGGCGCTGCTCAATACTATCACTATGGCGGTGTGTCCACTCACAAGATGAGTGGCGCTGCCCAATACTGTCACTATGGCGGTGTGTCCACTCACAGGATGAGTGGCGCTGCCCAATACTGTCACTATGGCGGTGTGTCCACTCACAGGATGAGTGGCGCTGCCCAATACTGTCACTATGGCGGTGTGTCCACTCACAGGATGAGTGGCGCTGACCAATACTGTCACTATGGCGGTGTGTCCACTCACAGGATGAGTGACGCTGCCCAATACTGTCACTATGGCGGTGTGTCCACTCACAGGATGAGTGGCGCTGCCCAATACTGTCACTATGGCGGTGTGTCCACTCACAGGATGAGTGGCGCTGCCCAATACTGTCACTATGGCGGTGTGTCCACTCACAGGATGAGTGGCGCTGACCAATACTGTCACTATGGCGGTGTGTCCACTCACAGGATGAGTGACGCTGCCCAATACTGTCACTATGGCGGTGTGTCCACTCACAGGATGAGTGACGCTGCCCAATACTGTCACTATGGCGGTGTGTCCACTCACAGGATGAGTGACGCTGCCCAATACTGTCACTATGGCGGTGTGTCCACTCACAGGATGAGTGGCGCTGCCCAATACTGTCACTATGGCGGTGTGTCCACTCACAGGATGAGTGGCGCTGCCCAATACTGTCACTATGGCGGTGTGTCCACTCACAGGATGAGTGGCGCTGCCCAATACTGTCACTATGGCGGTGTGTCCACTCACAGGATGAGTGACGCTGCCCAATACTGTCACTATGGCGGTGTGTCCACTCACAGGATGAGTGACGCTGCCCAATACTGTCACTATGGCGGTGTGTCCACTCACAGGATGAGTGGCGCTGCCCAATACTGTCACTATGGCGGTGTGTCCACTCACAGGATGAGTGGCGCTGCCCAATACTGTCACTATGGCGGTGTGTTCACTCACAGGATGAGTGGCGCTGCCCAATACTGTCACTATGGCGGTGTGTCCACTCACAGGATGAGTGGCACTGCCCAATACTGTCACTATGGCGGTGTGTCCACTCACAGGATGAGTGACGCTGCCCAATACTGTCACTATGGTGGTGTGTCCACTCACAGGATGAGTGGCGCTGCCCAATACTGTCACTATGGCGGTGTGTCCACTCACAGGATGAGTGACGCTGCCCAATAAACTCGCCCCTCCGGGCAAAATTGTTATATATTTTGTTAAACAATAAACTTCAGCTCATCTACTTTGTACAGCGAGATGTCTCTCTCAGTTGTTGTCTCAGACATAAATTATATAGCACTAGGAGGGGGGGGGGGAAGCGGCTGCGACCTGGTCTGTCTCCCCCCTTCCCTCTCCCATCTCTCGATCCCTCTTCATCTTTGTCTCCCAACATCACACTCTTTCTTATCTCCCCCTCTCTCACTTCTCGCCCTTTCTCCTCTCCTTTCCCCTTCCTCTCTCCCCCCCAACCGTTAAAACAAATGGGTGCCCAACTATTTACAAAGAGAGAGAGAGGTTTCCATTAGGACAGAAAAAACAGATTCTATTTGACAGATACTTTGGTACTGGGACCCGCCCGGGACACTCTCCCAGTCTCCTTTCATATCTCTCTCCTCCCCTCCCCTCTTCTCCTTCCTCCCCAACATTCCTTCTCCTCCCTGGTCTCTCATTCCCTCTCACCCCTCTCTCCTTCCGTCTCTTCAAGTATTCCCCCCTTTTCCCAACCTTTCTCCTACTCTCCCCCTCCCCCCTTTTTCTAATTATCAGAAACAGTATATAAAGATGAACTAAAATTGCTATATAAGTACAGCAACATAACCAATATTTCAAACTTGATGAAAATTGCACGGGGGTGTGGGGGGGGGGGGGGGGAGGAAGTAGATGTCGATATTTCTTAAAGTCTGGCACTGGAGCCGACTCCTGACTGTCCTTTAACCCCCCCCCCCCACCCTCCCCCACCCCCCGTTTCTCATGTGTGAGTAGTGTAGGCACTAGGAGCTGGTCTCTGGTTCATACAGTAGCCATCGTGCTAGTAGTGTAGGCACTAGGAGCTGGTCTCTGGTTCATACAGTAGCCATCGTGCTAGTAGTGTAGGCACTAGGAGCTGGTCTCTGGTTCATACAGTAGCCATCGTGCTAGTAGTGTAGGCACTAGGAGCTGGTCTCTGGTTCATACAGTAGCCATCGTGCTAGTAGTGTAGGCACTAGGAGCTGGTCTCTGGTTCATACAGTAGCCATCGTGCTAGTAGTGTAGGCACTAGGAGCTGGTCTCTGGTTCATACAGTAGCCATCGTGCTAGTAGTGTAGGCACTAGGAGCTGGTCTCTGGTTCATACAGTAGCCATCGTGCTAGTAGTGTAGGCACTAGGAGCTAGTCTCTGGTTCATACAGTAGCCATCGTGCTAGTAGTGTAGGCACTAGGAACTGGTCTCTGGTTCATACAGTAGCCATCGTGCTAGTAGTGTAGGCACTAGGAGCTAGTCTCTGGTTAATTACAGTGGGCTATTATACTAGTAGTGTATAATGACTCGGAGTCAGCATAATACTGTGATCAGCATAACGATAGTGAAGTGATTAGGAGTCTCTGGCCAATATACTCATCATTATATTAGTAGTGTAGTAACTTGGTTAATACACTGATTATTATACTTGTGTAGTAACTCTTGTTTATACTCTAATCATTATACTCGTAGTTTATATATTATGCGATATTAATATATAGCTTCCTGCATTTATAACATTGTTTTGATAATTACTTCAACCTTGGTCCTCCCCCCCCCCTCCCATGCTGGTGTAATGGCACCATTACAATGTTACATTGTGTAATGACTGCATGATTCTGGTTAACACCGCTGGAACCACTTATCATTAAGGCTATTGTACCTTCACCAATTTATACCCTTAATAACTATCCCTATAGATTTAAGTACAAGGTGGAACAAGCTACCGTCTACGCTTTCAGCAAGCCGATAACCTGTTTCAAGTGTACCGAACTATCTGAATGTTGTGTAACCAAAGGAATATTATATATATGACCACTGACTGCGGGTAATCTGCTGCCACCTCAACCCGTCCTCTTAAAAATAACGCCACTTTTCGCTCGTATGCGCACTATGGCCAAAACTGGACGTAATTTGAAATGAAATCGACTCACGAAAGTTGTCCGGCTTACTCGGTAAGGTTAGAAGAGGAAACTTTCAATTAACGTTTTTCATAACGTTTTGAAACTTTAAGGGAATTTCCTGCCCTCCTAACCTATCAGAGGTCCCCTAACTTACTGTTGTTGAAAAAAAAAATCCCAAATTTATTTTCATTTGTTTTTTCATTTTCAAATTACGTCCACTTTCGGCCATACGGACAAGCGGCCAAAAGCGACGTTATTTTTAAGAGGACAGGTTGAGCTATTTACACTGTAGAATTTACTGACATACTCGTCCCTGACTCGCGAGGAAAAACTCAAGAACATGGAACTTACTTGTGATAATTGCTATAATTATGAGTTATTAATTATTAATACTTGTTGATAATTTTCAACAAGTATGTGATGCTCAAAGATTAATGAAAGAAAAACTCGCTTAAAATACCAAATGACCTTTAATGTTGAATTGATTAATAAGAATCAATAATATCCTATTCCCACATCCTGTCCTACAGGCAAATGGTTAGAAATACTAAGTACTCAGCTCAGGTATAATATCCTCACTCCGCAACCAATCCAGCCAGCAAGGCTTTCTTCTATACCGCCTGGCCTGATATACCCCCCATCCCTGGGCTGATATATCCCCTTGGGCTGATATAACTCCCCTCCTGGGCTGATATATCTCCCTGGGCTGATATATCCCCCTGGGCTGATATATCTCCCTGGGCTGATATACCCACCCTCCTGGGCTGATATACCCACCCTCCTGGGCTGATATACCCCCCTGGGCTGATATACCCCCTGGGCTGATATTACCTCCTGGGCTGATATACCCCCCTGGGCTGATATACCCCTCTTCCTGGGCTGATATATCCACCCTCCTGGGCTGATATACCCTTCCTGGGCCGATATACCCACCCTCCTGGGCTGATATACCCCCCTGGGCTGTTATACGTCCCCCTGGGCTGATATACCCCCTGGGCTGATATACGCCCCTGGGCTGATATACCCTCCTGGGTTGATATACCTCCCCCTTGGCTGATATACCCCCCTGGCATGATACACCCCCCCCCTCCCTGGGACCATTCCTTCCAGGGGTGCAGTGCCTTCTCCCTGCAAAGCACTAGGTCAAGCCTCCGGGTACCCAAAGAATGCCTACCTTTAGTAGGTAGCCTACTGATGGTAGAAGGCCTACCATCAGTAGGCCTACCTAGCTTGTAAGACCAGCAGAGGCCGTGGGGTTCACACGGGCCTGGTGCCCCTCGCTACTGTCCTTACAAGACAATTTATCAGCTGTTGAAGTCTGTCGTAACACACAGGGGAGAGGCTGGCACCAGCAGTTGAGAGCCATCTATGACCCTCATCCTGTGTGAAATGATACGTCTGGGAAGAAAGGACGACTCTGGGAGGAGAGGGAGAGGGAGAGAGAGAGGGAAGGGAGAAGAAGAGGAGGAGGAGAGAGAGAGGGAATGAGGAGAATGATGTAGAAGGATAATGTAGAAGGATAATACAGAGGTATCCTTAGTCATTACACTGGGAACCCCCCTTAACCCTGGCACCCCCACTCTAGCTCCCTCCTCCACCATGCCGGGCTTGCCCTCCCCTCTCCACAAGTCCTGGCACTCTCCTCCCTCATGCCGGGGTCCCCTTACCTCTCTCCCAACATTCTTGGCACACTCTTCCATGCTGGCCTCACGCCCTCTGTGCTTTGCTCCCTCTTTCCCCTCTATTCTTGCTCCCCTCTTCCTTTCGATTTTAGAATTTATTTTCTTCAGCAAACTTCAGCATTAACACAGCTTTATATAAACCCAAATCAACCCAGAAAAAAATTAATTTATTTTAAATACATTTTAACAGTTGGATAACGGCAGGTTGTGAGGTGTGACAAGGTGAACCATGACTGGTAGTAACAGTTGGATAACGGGAGGTTGTGAGGTGTGACAAGGTGAACCATGACTGGTAGTAACAGTTGGATAACGTCAGGTTGTGAGGTGTGACAAGGTGAACCATGACTGGTAGTAACAGTTGGATAACGGCAGGTTGTGAGGTGTGACAAGGTGAACCATGACTGGTAGTAACAGTTGGATAACGGGAGGTTGTGAGGTGTGACAAGGTGAACCATGACTGGTAGTAACAGTTGGATAACGTCAGGTTGTGAGGTGTAACAAGGTGAACCATGACTGGTAGTAACAGTTGGATAACGGGAGGTTGTGAGGTGTGACAAGGTGAACCATGACTGGTAGTAACAGTTGGATAACGTCAGGTTGTGAGGTGTGACAAGGTGAACCATGACTGGTAGTAACAGTTGGATAACGGCAGGTTGTGAGGTGTGACAAGGTGAACCATGACTGGTAGTAACAGTTGGATAACGGGAGGTTGTGAGGTGTGACAAGGTGAACCATGACTGGTAGTAACAGTTGGATAACGTCAGGTTGTGAGGTGTAACAAGGTGAACCATGACTGGTAGTAACAGTTGGATAACGGCAGGTTGTGAGGTGTGACAAGGTGAACCATGACTGGTAGTAACAGTTGGATAACGGGAGGTTGTGAGGTGTGACAAGGTGAACCATGACTGGTAGTAACAGTTGGATAACGGCAAGTTGTGAGGTGTTACAAGGTGAACCATGACTGGTAGTAACAGTTGGATAACGTCAGGTTGTGAGGTGTGACAAGGTGAACCATGACTGGTAGTAACAGTTGGATAACGGCAGGTTGTGAGGTGTGACAAGGTGAACCATGACTGGTAGTAACAGTTGGATAACGGCAGGTTGTGAGGTGTGACAAGGTGAACCATGACTGGTAGTAACAGTTGGATAACGGCAGGTTGTGAGGTGTGACAAGGTGAACCATGACTGGTAGTAACAGTTGGATAACGGCAGGTTGTGAGGTGTGACAAGGTGAACCATGACTGGTAGTAACAAAACATTCCGTGGCATGCGTTCCCTCGTGCCCTGGGCTTGACACACTTACGGGTTGCTCTTAACTGTGGCATGACTGATGACTTCCAGCTGAATACACACCCTCCTCTCCCTTCCCCATTCTCCCTCTTCCTCTCTGGGCTTCCCTTCACTTCCCTCCTCTTATATCTTCCTCGTCAGCCATTATCAGCCGCACCCTTCATCTCCACCTCTACACCAGCCTCCTCTGGCGGGCAGTGTTACCACACCCCCCGGTACCGTCACCCGTCTTGACACCCGGTACCGTCACCCGTCTTGACACCCGGTACCGTCACCCGTCTTGACACCCGGTACCGTCACCCGTCTTGACACCCGGTACCGTCACCAGTGTTGACACCCGGTACCGTCACCAGTGTTGACACCGGTACCGTCACCAGTGTTGACACCGGTACCGTCACCAGTGTTGACACCGGTACCGTCACCAGTGTTGACACCCGGTACCGTCACCCGTGTTGACACCGGTACCGTCACCCGTGTTGACACCGGTACCGTCACCGTGTTGACACCGGTACCGTCACCCGTGTTGACACCGGTACCGTCACCGTGTTGACGCCGGTATCGTCACCCGTGTTGACACTGGTACCGTCACCCGTCTTCACACCGGTACCGTCACCCGTCTTGATACCGGTACCGTCACAGTGTTGACACCGATACCGTCACCCGTGTTGACACCGGTACCGTCACCCGTGTTGACACCGGTACCGTGACCCGTGTTGACACCGGTACCGTCACCCGTCTTGACACCCGGTACCGTCACCCGTCTTGACACCCGGTACCGTCACCCGTCTTGACACCCGGTACCGTCACCCGTCTTGACGCCCGGTACCGTCACCCGTCTTGACACCGGTACCGTCACCCGTCTTGACACCGGTACCGTCACCCGTGTTGACACCCGGTACCGTCACCCGTGTTGACACCCGGTACCGTCACCCGTGTTGACACCGGTACCGTCACCCGTGTTGACACCCCGTACCGTCACCCGTGTTGACACCGGTACCGTCACCAGTGTTGACACCCGGTACCGTCACCAGTGTTGACACCCGGTACCGTCACCCGTGTTGACACCCGGTACCGTCACCCGTGTTGACACCCGGTACCGTCACCCGTGTTGACACCGGTACCGCCACCCGTGTTGACACCGGTACCGTCACCCCCGACACCGACAGTGGTCACGTGTCCTTACCACCGTGTGGTCGTCACCACCGTGTGGTCGTCGCCACCGTGTGGTCGTCGCCACCGTGTGGTCGTCGCCACCGTGTGGTCGTCGCCACCGTGTGGTCGTCGCCACCGTGTGGTCGTCACCACCGTGTGGTCGTCATCACCGTGTGGTCGTCGCCACCGTGTGGTCGTCGCCACCGTGTGGTCGTCACCACCGTGTGGTCGTCGCCACCGTGTGGTCGTCACCACCGTGTGGTCGTCGCCACCGTGTGGTCGTCGCCACCGTGTGGTCGTCGCCACCGTGTGGTCGTCGCCACCGTGTGGTCGTCGCCACCGTGTGGTCGTCGCCACCGTGTGGTCGTCACCACCGTGTGGTCATCACCGTGTGGTCGTCACCACCGTGTGGTCGTCACCACCGTGTGGTCGTCACCACCGTGTGGTCGTCATCACCGTGTGGTCGTCACCACCGAGTGGTCGTCACCACCGTGTGGTCGTCGTCACCGTGTGGTCGTCATCACCGTGTGGTCGTCACCACCGTGTGGTCGTCATCACCGTGTGGTCGTCATCACCGTGTGGTCGTCACCACTGAGTGGTCGTCGTCACCGTGTGGTCGTCGTCACCGTGTGGTCGTCGTCACCGTGTGGTCGTCGTCACCGTGTGGTCGTCATCACCGTGTGGTCGTCGCCACCGTGTGGTCGTCATCACCGTGTGGTCGTCATCACCGTGTGGTCGTCATCACCGTGTGGTCGTCGCCACCGTGTGGTCGTCACCACCGTGTGGTCGTCACCACCGTGTGGTCGTCGTCACCGTGTGGTCGTCGTCACCGTGTGGTCGTCGTCACCGTGTGGTCGTCGTCACCGTGTGGTCGTCGTCACCGTGTGGTCGTCGTCACCGTGTGGTCGTCGTCACCGTGTGGTCGTCACCACCGTGTGGTCGTCGTCACCGTGTGGTCGTCGTCACCGTGTGGTCGTCGTCACCGTGTGGTCGTCGTCACCGTGTGGTCGTCGCCACCGTGTGGTCGTCATCACCGTGTGGTCGTCACCACCGTGTGGTCGTCACCACCGTGTGGTCGTCGTCACCGTGTGGTCGTCATCACCGTGTGGTCGTCACCACCGTGTGGTCGTCACCACCGTGTGGTCGTCGTCACCGTGTGATCGTCACCACCGTGTGGTCGTCACCACCGTGTGGTCGTCGTCACCGTGTGGTCGTCGTCACCGTGTGGTCGTCGTCACCGTGTGGTCGTCACCACCGTGTAGTCGTCACCACCGTGTGGTCGTCACCACCGTGTGGTCGTCACCACCGTGTGGTCGTCGTCACCGTGTGGTCGTCACCGTGTGGTCGTCACCGTGTCCGTGTCATGACGTGGAGACGTCACCGCCCTTCCCGGCGCGGCACGTGCCCGGGCCCCTGACACGTGCTGGGTGACGGGTTACCCTTCTGGCCCCTGACACGTGCTGGGTGACGGGTTACCCTTCTGGCCCCTGACACGTGCTGGGTGACGGGTTACCCTGCCGGCCCCTGACACGTGTTGGGTGACGGGTTACCCTGCCGGCCCCTGACATGTGCTGGGTGACGGGTTACCCTGCTGGCCCCTGACACGTGCTGGGTGACGGGTTACCCTTCTGGCCCGACACGTGCTGGGTGACGGGTTACCCTGCCGGCCCCTGACACGTGTTGGGTGACGGGTTACCCTGCCGGCCCCTGACACGTGCTGGGTGACGGGTTACCCTTCCGGCCCCTGACACGTGCTGGGTGACGGGTTACCCTTCTGGCCCCTGACACGTGCTGGGTGACGGGTTACCCTTCTGGCCCCTGACACGTGCTGGGTGACGGGTTACCCTGCCGGCCCCTGACACGTGCTGGGTGACGGGTTACCCTTCTGGCCTCTGACACGTGCTGGGTGACGGGTTACCCTTCTGGCCCCTGACACGTGCTGGGTGACGGGTTACCCTGCCGGCCCCTGACACGTGCTGGGTGACGGGTTACCCTGCTGGCCCCTGACACGTGCTGGGTGACGGGTTACTCTGCTGGCCCCTGACACGTGCTGGGTGACGGGTTACCCTGCCGGCCCCTGACACGTGCTGGGTGACGGGTTACCCTTCTGGCCCCTGACACGTGCTGGGTGACGGGTTACCCTGCCGGCCCCTGACACGTGCTGGGTGACGGGTTACCCTGCTGGCCCCTGACACGTGCTGGGTGACGGGTTACTCTGCTGGCCCCTGACACGTGCTGGGTGACGGGTTACCCTGCCGGCCCCTGACACGTGCTGGGTGACGGGTTACCCTGCCGGCCCCTGACACGTGCTGGGTGACGGGTTACCCTGCCGGCCCCTGACACGTGCTGGGTGACGGGTTACCCTGCTGGCCCCTGACACGTGCTGGGTGACGGGTTACCCTGCTGGCCCCTGACACGTGCTGGGTGACGGGTTACCCTGCTGGCCCCTGACACGTGCTGGGTGACGGGTTACCCTGCCGGCCCCTGACACGTGCTGGGTGACGGGTTACCCTGCCGGCCCCTGACACGTGCTGGGTGACGGGTTACCCTGCTGGCCCCTGACACGTGCTGGGTGACGGGTTACCCTGCCGGCCCCTGACACGTGCTGGGTGACGGGTTACCCTGCCGGCCCCTGACACGTGCTGGGTGACGGGTTACCCTGCCGGCCCCTGACACGTGCTGGGTGACGGGTTACCCTGCCGGCCCCTGACACGTGCTGGGTGACGGGTTACCCTGCCGGCCCCTGACACGTGTTGGGTGACGGGTTACCCTGCCGGCCCCTGGATGACGGTAGGATGACGGTGATAGACCCCGCCCTGTCTATTACACCCCCCTCCCCTCCCCGCCCCGCCCCCCGCCCCGATGCCATCACCAATCCTCCTGGAACGCTGCACGATACACACCACAAGCGTGTGGCCTCTAATCTCGAACAGACAACAAGACAGTTCTTGTATAGAGAGAGAATACATTCACCTACACTAGCCTCGGATACAGAGTCCACACCAGTAGCTTCAAGGTCCACAAGTTTAGCCCTGCTGATTAGTGTACAAGGGTGGAGGTGTAGTGGTTACAAGGGTGGAGGTGTAGTGGTTACAAGGGTGGAGGTGTAGTGGTTACAAGGGTGGAGGTGTAGTGGTTACAAGGGTGGAGGTGTAGTGGTTACAAGGGTGGAGGTGTAGTGGTTACAAGGGTGGAGGTGTAGTGGTTACTAGGGTGGAGGTGTAGTGGTTACTAGGGTGGAGGTGTAGTGGTTACAAGGGTGGAGGTGTAGTGGTTACAAGGGTGGAGGTGTAGTGGTTACAAGGGTGGAGGTGTAGTGGTTACAAGGGTGGAGGTGTAGTGGTTACAAGGGTGGAGGTGTAGTGGTTACAAGGGTGGTGTAGTGGTTACAAGGGTGGAGGTGTAGTGGTTACAAGGGTGGAGGTGTAGTGGTTACAAGGGTGGAGGTGTAGTGGTTACAAGGGTGTAAGACAGGGAGTCTCCAACTGTTGAAAGGCCATGGTCCAAGGTACGGGTCATTACGGGTGATTTATTTTTGATTCAATAAAATATTGTTAATTTCCATATTTATGTGTGTGGTTATCCCCGCCATTGTCATTGTTGGTCTATCATCAAGGACGTTGTTCCTCCTTGTTAGAACAACCTAAAAATCTCCAGCATTAAATTGTTTAACATAACTGTCAGTAACTGATTGACATTAGAAGAAGAAATCTCCCGGTAGTAATCAAGACCTTGTGTTGGGGGGGGGGGACATGTAGTAAGTCAACATGAAGCCTCAAGTTTTGTGAAGAGGGCGTGTCCCCATGAACCACTGGTGGGTCACTAAGTAGTAATTATCATTACTCTTGTAGTAATGAATGTAATGGGTGGTGGCAGCCGGTGCTTCTCCTTGGATATGAGATTAAGCATTTCCTTGAAGGTACCATAGTGGTTCAGGGCCAGACTAATACTCACCCTTACTATCCTGGAATTAATAGTCGGTATTATCAGGTTACCTTCAACTATAAATAAAATTTATATTTTATAGGGAAATATACTTAGGACATCCAGTGTATAAACCTACAGTGGTACAGTGGTATCAGGCCTGGGTTACATTGGTAGCAAGGGTTACAATGGTAGCAAGGGTTACATTGGTAGCAAGGGTTACAATGGTAGCAAGGGTTACATTGGTAGCAAGGGTTACAATGGTAGCAAGGGTTACAATGGTAGCAAGGGTTACATTGGTAGCAAGGGTTACAGTGGTAGCAAGGGTTACAGTGGTAGCAAGGGTTACAATGGTAGCAAGGGTTACAATGGTAGCAAGGGTTACAATGGTAGCAAGGGTTACATTGGTAGCAAGGGTTACAGTGGTAGCAAGGGTTACAGTGGTAGCAAGGGTTACAATGGTAGCAAGGGTTACAATGGTAGCAAGGGTTACAGTGGTAGCAAGGGTTACAGTGGTAGCAAGGGTTACAATGGTAGCAAGGGTTACAGTGGTAGCAAGGGTTACAGTGGTAGCAAGGGTTACAGTGGTAGCAAGGATTACAGTGGTAGCAAGGGTTACAATGGTCGCAAGGGTTACAATGGTAGCAAGGGTTACAATGGTAGCAAGGGTTACAATGGTAGCAAGGGTTACAATGGTAGCAAGGGTTACAATGGTAGCATGGGTTACAATGGTAGCAAGGGTTACAATGGTAGCAAGGGTTACAGTGGTAGCAAGGGTTACAATGGTCGCATGGGTTACAATGGTAGCATGGGTTACAATGGTAGCAAGGGTTACAGTGGTAGCAAGGGTTACAATGGTAGCAAGGGTTACAATGGTAGCAAGGGTTACAATGGTAGCAAGGGTTACAATGGTAGCAAGGGTTACAATGGTAGCAAGGGTTACAATGGTAGCAAGGGTTACAGTGGTAGCAAGGGTTACAGTGGTAGCAAGGGTTACAATGGTAGCAAGGGTTACAATGGTAGCATGGGTTACAATGGTAGCAAGGGTTACAGTGGTAGCAAGGGTTACAATGGTCGCAAGGGTTAAAATGGTAGCAAGGGTTACAATGGTAGCAAGGGTTACAATGGTAGCAAGGGTTACAATGGTAGCAAGGGTTACAATGGTAGCAAGGGTTACAATGGTAGCAAGGGTTACAATGGTAGCAAGGGTTACAATGGTAGCAAGGGTTACAATGGTCGCAAGGGTTACAATGGTAGCAAGGGTTACAATGGTAGCAAGGGTTACAATGGTAGCAAGGGTTACAATGGTAGCAAGGGTTACAGTGGTAGCAAGGGTTACAGTGGTAGCAAGGGTTACAGTGGTAGCAAGGGTTACAGTGGTAGCAAGGGTTACAGTGGTAGCAAGGGTGCCGTAAGACTTCTTCATGAGGTTATCTTGAGATGATTTCGGGGCTTAGCGTCCCCGCGGCCCGGTCCTTGACCAGGCCTCCTTTTTTGTTACACAACCCCCAGGAAGCAGCCCGTAGCAGCTGTCTAACTCCCAGGTACATATTTACTGCTAGGTAACAGGCGCATCAGGGTGAAAGAAACTTTGCCCATTTGTTTCCGCCTCCACCGGGGATCGAACCCGGAACTTCAGGAATACGAGTCCGAATCGCTGTCCACTCAGCTGTCAGGCTTCCCAGACTCCCAGACTTCAGGAGTTGTGTTGTTTAAAATATATTACATTATTGAATTTGTAACATCTGCTGATGTAGGTTTGACTAAATGTAAACTCTGTCAGCAGAACTATTCGCATACTTTGCCTCATTATATAATGTGGAAAAATCGCGGAATTCAGAGATAACACCATCAATGGTGTCCAGGAAATGTGTAAGTACTTCATCCATAATGATGTACTGCTCGAAATCTTAGCGAAGTATCCAGAGTTTACTTACTGTAGGTAATGCTGCACATGACTGTAAAGCTGCCGCCCAGTTGGGTGGGTGTGGAGCACATGACTGTAAAGCTGCCGCCCAGTTGGGTGGGTGTGGAGCACATGACTGTAAAGCTGCCGCCCAGTTGGGTGGGTGTGGAGCACATGACTGTAAAGCTGCCGCCCAGTTGGGTGGGTGTGGAGCACATGACTGTAAAGCTGCCGCCCAGTTGGGTGGGTGTGGAGCACATGACTGTAAAGCTGCCGCCCAGTTGGGTGGGTGTGGAGCACATGACTGTAAAGCTGCCGCCCAGTTGGGTGGGTGTGGAGCACATGACTGTAAAGCTGCCGCCCAGTTGGGTGGGTGTGGAGCACATGACTGTAAAGCTGCCGCCCAGTTGGGTGGGTGTGGAGCACATGACTGTAAAGCTGCCGCCCAGTTGGGTGGGTGTGGAGCACATGACTGTAAAGCTGCCGCCCAGTTGGGTGGGTGTGGAGCACATGACTGTAAAGCTGCCGCCCAGTTGGGTGGGTGTGGAGCACATGACTGTAAAGCTGCCGCCCAGTTGGGTGGGTGTGGAGCACATGACTGTAAAGCTGCCGCCCAGTTGGGTGGGTGTGGAGCACATGACTGTAAAGCTGCCACCCAGTTGGGTGGGTGTGGAGCACATGACTGTAAAGCTGCCGCCCAGTTGGGTGGGTGTGGAGCACATGACTGTAAAGCTGCCGCCCAGTTGGGTGGGTGTGGAGCACATGACTGTAAAGCTGCCGCCCAGTTGGGTGGGTGTGGAGCATATGACTGTAAAGCTGCCGCCCAGTTGGGTGGGTGTGGAGCACATGACTGTAAAGCTGCCGCCCAGTTGGGTGGGTGTGGAGCAAGACTAGTAACTGTGACTCACCATAGATGTAAAGCGCCTTGTATAGTGACTGTTGTGAGCCTCTTGTTGAATCACTTGTGATATAAGAATAATATATATATATATATATATATATATATATATATATATATATATATATATATATATATATGTCGTACCTAGTAGCCAGAACTCACTTCTCAGCCTACTATGCAAGGCCCGATTTGCCTAATAAGCCAAGTTTTACTGAATTAATATATTTTCTCTAATTTTTTTCTTATGAAATGATAAAGCTACCCATTTCATTATGTATGAGGTCAATTTTTTTTATTTGAGTTAAAATTAACGTAGATATATGACCGAACCTAACCAACCCTACCTAACCTAACCTAACCTATCTTTATAGGTTAGGTTAGGTTAGGTAGCCGAAAAAGTTAGGTTAGGTTAGGTTAGGTAGGTTAGGTAGTCGAAAAACAATTAATTCATGAAAACTTGGCTTATTAGGCAAATCGGGCCTTGCATAGTAGGCTGAGAAGTGCATTCTGGCTACTAGGTACGACATATATATATATATATATATATATATATATATATATATATATATATATATA
This sequence comes from Procambarus clarkii, assembly GCF_020424385.1. Classification (NCBI taxonomy): domain Eukaryota; kingdom Metazoa; phylum Arthropoda; class Malacostraca; order Decapoda; family Cambaridae; genus Procambarus; species Procambarus clarkii. Next base: position 839,495 of record NC_059583.1, on the reverse strand, counting down.
TATATATATATATATATATATATATATATATATATATTTGTGTACATGGATAAATATATACGTGCATGTATACGTATATATACGTGCATGTGTACGTATATATTCAAGTGTACGTATATGTAATATTAACACTTCCGTAACTAGCTTCACAAGATTGTCACTTGCACCATTATATACCTCTAACCCTTTCCACCACCACCCACGGGATGGGTATGGGGTCCACCACCACCCACGGGATAGGTATGGGGTCCACCACCACCCACGGGATGGGTATGGGGTCCACCACCACCCACGGGATGGGTATGGGGTCCACCACCACCCACGGGATGGGTATGGTGTCCACCACCACCCACGGGAAGGGTATGGGGTCCACCACCGCCCACGGGATGGGTATGGGGTCCACCACCGCCCACGGGATGGGTATGGGGTCCACCACCGCCCACGGGATGGGTATGGGGTCCACCACCGCCCACGGGATGGGTATGGGGTCCACCACCACCCACGGGATGGGTATGGGGTCCACCACCACCCACGGGATGGGTATGGGGTCCACCACCGCCCACGGGATGGGTATGGGGTCCACCACCGCCCACGGGATGGGTATGGGGTCCACCACCGCCCACGGGATGGGTATGGGGTCCACCACCGCCCACGGGATGGGTATGGGGTCCACCACCGCCCACGGGATGGGTATGGGGTCCACCACCGCCCACGGGATGGGTATGGGGTCCACCACCGCCCACGGGATGGGTATGGGGTCCACCACCGCCCACGGGATGGGTATGGGGTCCACCACCGCCCACGGGATGGGTATGGGGTCCACCACCACCCACGGGATGGGTATGGGGGTCCACCACCGCCCACGGGATGGGTATGGTGTGCATTATAATCAAATCAAAACAATACTGTATAAGGAGAAGGTTGTCATTTATAATTAAAATTGTTTGCTAAAGCCATTATACTGTAAGAGCATTGTTGGATAGTAAGAAGATAATTAAAATATATAATATGTGAACTATTCATTTGCAACACATGTCAACAAACTTCCAAGCGAGGCGTAAAACTGGTTAAATGTTAAAGTTTAAGGCCTATTAACTACCAGAATTATTAAGGTCACAGTCTGCCTTTCATTCTTACCTTCAAGTTTACTTTGCTGCCTAAGAGTTAGGGAGCCCAGTAAACTGTTTACCTATATAGGAGTATGTTTCTCTGTATAGGCACAAGTTAATGTTGAAATGTAGACCAGTTGGTGGTACAAGTCATAGCGGGCGAGGTCAGTGTTTGCGGCAGCGGCAGTAGACACACACACACACACCTCTCAAATATGTGACCTACATGACTGTAATGTTACCTCAGCTAAAGACTAAAGTAACTGGCAATAGTGAGTGGTTCAGGTGGTAGATCCCCTGATACACATCCCGCAGAGCCGCTGAGTTAGCGCCCAAGTTAGATGTAGAGATGGCGCTGCTCGCTTCATGTTTCCCTTGACCTTTGATGACTGTTGTTTCACTATTGCTTGTACCGCTGCTGGCCCCGACCCTCCTTGGTCACGGGCCGTCAAGTCGGCTCCTCCACCCTCCTAATGTTTCCTCCTTCCTACGAGACGAAACTCAAGAAACTTTGTTCGTTGTTCCTTAAAGTAACTTTTTCACAATTTCCCTCTGCCTTGTTGTCTTGTTTGTATTTGTTTATATCTTTATACTGTAGTTTGTTATCAGTCACATTTATACATATTTCTTCAACCACTGAAATCTTCACACAGGCTGTTTATCAACACATTCTTCTTAACATTTTACTCCCTCGCCCATTTCTGCCCTCTCAGTCCATATCCGGTTCTCCCTCAATGATTTATCTCGTACATTTTTGCCCCCTCATTCATTCCGTCTCTGGTTCTCCCTTCACCGTTCCCTCTTCCTTCTCTGCCCCCCACTCACTGTGCGGTGGGTGTGTGTGGCGCTCCGGCCCCTTCCCCCACCATTATGTGTCCCAGCACAAACAATGGAGGGTGGGATCACATGACAAACACAACCGCTCTCCCCTAGGTGTGCCCAGCAGGCGTAACCCACATCACCACTTTCACCCGACCCTCACGCCAACTCTGCCGCCTAACATGTTTCTTTAGCTAGCCACGCAGCAAGTAGTCGGTGTGAGTTGTAACTTGTGTGTAAGGCGCGACCAGTACCAGTACGTGCTCTTACACAACGAATCAAAAGGTTAAAATGTTTGTAATTATGATGAGGGATTAAGAGGCGCATACAGGCAGCTGGGCGGTAAGGTCGAGGATCACTCATCTGGCCGGCACACGGAACATGAAAGTTTCAATGGGTGGAGGACGCACCGCAAATAATACAGAATTTAATCCCTTTGCAGACATGGTATTGATGGAACTGTAAATATTAGATAAGAGTGCGGAGCGGGAGCCTGGCGAGATGGGTCTACAGCTATTACTAATGACTCGGGGCCCGAGCTCTCAATAATACCAACACATAGTTATTTTATAATCTGACTTATTTACTTTCTTGGAAATATTTTCAAAGCAAATGTAAGTAATGTTGCGCATTAAACAACTCAGCTTTGATTCTGGCAATCAGGCGTCTGTGTCTGTCTCTGTCTGTCTCTGCCTGTGTCTGTCTCTGTCTCTGTCTCTCTGCCTCTCTCTCTCTGCCTCTCTCTTTCTGCCTCTCTCTCTCTGCCTCTCTCTCTCTGCCTCTCTCTTTCTGCCTCTCTCTCTCTGCCTCTCTCTCTCTGCCTCTCTCTCTGCCTCTCTCTCTCTCTCCTTCCCTCCCTCGCTCTCCGTCTCTTCTCCCTTGAACCCTTCCCCCTCTTCTCCCCCCCCCCCCCCTCCCTCCCTCCCTCCCTCCCTCTCCCCACCCTGCCACCCTCCATGTTCCTGTCGGCAGGAGTTGACATGTATTAAGTCCAACACCAAGTCTACCAGTGTCAGAGTGTGAAAAACGCTCATCACCAAAGTGACACATTGAACCCGTCCGATACCTAGACAAGGATGCCACTCACAACGTACGTCCAACCTGTACTGGAGTGTGCAGCGCCTCCGGCGAACTCTCTTCTAAAAAGGCCAGAATGATAACACGTACATATGATTGTACTGGGGCGAGCAGAACTGAATTTCATTTGAAAATTTAGACTGAGAGAAGATGGAGGCTTACAAAACAGGAGGATGTATGGACCCAGTACAAGAGTGAGTGATGAGCAGCAACACAGTGAGTGTTGAGCAGCAACACAGTGAGAGTCTTGAGCAGCAACACAGTGAGTGTTGAGCAGCAACACAGTGAGTGTTGAGCAGCAACACAGTGAGAGTGATGAGCAGCAACACAGTGAGAGTCTTGAGCAGCAACACAGTGAGAGTGATGAGCAGCAACACAGTGAGAGTCTTGAGCAGCAACACAGTGAGAGTGATGAGCAGCAACACAGTGAGAGTAGAGCCTGGGTGAGGCGCCGCAGAAATTAAGTGGAAACTTGCAAACAACGACAATTAACAACTGTCCACATCTTGTAAGTATATAACAGGGAACGAAGGTGTCTTGTTACTGTATTAAACGACGGTGTAAGAAAGGCGGGACTAGGCGCTGAAGCTTGGGCCAGTATAATTTGTTAGGTAAGTGCGCGCGTAGTCACGCACGCACGCACGCAAACAGTCGAGAGGCGGGACTAAAGAGACAAGCTCAACCCCCGTAAGCACAAATAGGTGAGTACACACGCACGCACGCATGCGTACACGCGCACACTGCCTATTAAAATATATTTTTTAATACATTTTGCCTATTAAACCTCACGCCGCTGGAAGACAGAAGAGTTAAGGGGGGGACATGATCACCACATAGAAGATTCTCAAAGGAATTGATAGTGGTAGATTAAGACAGGCTATTTAACACAAGGGGCACACGCACTAGGGGACACAAGTGGAAACTGAGCGCCCAATTGAACCACAGAGATATTAGAAAGAACTCTTCTATTGTCAGAGTGGTTGACAAATGGAATGCATTAGGAAGTGATGTGGTGGAGGCTGACTCCATACACAGTTTCAAGTGTAGATATGATAGAGCCCAGTAGGCTCAGGAACACCTATTGATTGACGGTTCAGAGGCGGGACCATAGAGCTAGAGCTCAACCCCCCCCCCCCGCAAGCACAATTAGGTGAGTACACACACACACACACACATACCCACAGTCTTGTAGCAGAGTGGACAACGCTCAGGGGTCGTAGTCATAAGGACCTGGGTTCGATTCCCGGTCTAGGCAGAAACAAATGGGGCGAGTTTATTCCTCGTGATGCCACTGTTCACGTTGCAGTAAACAGGAACCTGGGAGTTAGCTGCTGCATCCTGGGGATGTGTGTGTGTACTCACCTATTTGTGCCTGAAGGATCGAGCTATAACTCTTGGACCCAGCTTTTCTAGCCGTTGGTTGTCTAATGCAATGACTCCCGGCTTATTTCCCTGTGTTACCTGCATGTAAAGTTATGAATGGTGTTAGCCTCTACTACCTGCTCCTTTACGTCATTCCATTTACTCACCACCATTATGCTAGAAGAAAACTTGGTGGTGGTGGTGGTGGATCTCTCTCAAGAAGTTTGTCTCTTGAGAGAGAGAAAATACTTAGTTGGATTAACAGAGTAAAAATGAGTAGTGAAGAATAATAGATCATATGGATTGGAAACTTGAGAAATAGATGAACTAAATAAATGTTCTAAATGTTGTATTTTAACGTATGAGTAGTAGGGAAATGGAAGGAACTAAATGTAGGAGGCGGTTGGCGAACTACATGTACTTCTACGGTTGTAGGAGCGAACTACATTCATAATTTATAAATCGCTTATGATATTAAAATAGATGTGGCTCTCTGCATTAAACATCTGGCTGCTGCCAAAAATAGGGGGCTCGGGAGCTGAAGCTCGATCCTGCAGGCACAAAAAGATGAATTAAAATAGGTGAGTAGAGAGAGTGTAGTATTGACGAAGCAGCAAAGATAAGTTGATTACGAGGTAATGAGGTGCAACGTTGATGGTTGGGCAGTAAACTTCCGCCAGACATGTGTAAGACCTCAGGTGTTCGTGGCTCGTGCGGCCTCTTGCTCCACCTGCGGCCTCTTCCTTAGTCTCCACTTGCGGCCTCTTGCTCCACCTGCGGCCTCTTCCTTAGTCTCCACTTGCGGCCTCTTGCTCCACCTGCGGCCTCTTCCTTAGTCTCCACTTGCGGCCTCTTGCTCCACCTGCGGCCTCTTCCTTAGTCTCCACTTGCGGCCTCTTGCTCCACCTGCGGCCTCTTCCTTAGTCTCCACCTGCGGCCTCTTGCTCCACCTGCGTCCTCTTGCTCGTGCGGCCTCTTCCTTAGTCTCCACCTGCGGCCTCTTGCTCCACCTGCGTCCTCTTGCTCGTGCGGCCTCTTCCTTAGTCTACACCTGCGGCCTCTTGCTCCACCTGCGGCCTCTTCCTTAGTCTCCACCTGCGGCCTCTTGCTCCACCTGCGTCCTCTTGCTCGTGCGGCCTCTTCCTTAGTCTCCACCTGCGGCCTCTTGCTCCACCTGCGTCCTCTTGCTCGTGCGGCCTCTTCCTTAGTCTACACCTGCGGCCTCTTGCTCGTGCGGCCTCTTCCTTAGTCTCCACCTGCGGCCTCTTGCTCCACCTGCGGCCTCTTGCTCCACCTGCGGCCTCTTCCTTAGTCTCCACCTGCGGCCCCTTGCTCGTGCGGCCTCTTCTTTAGTCTCCACCTGCGGCCCCTTGCTCGTGCGGCCTCTTCTTTAGTCTCCACCTGCGGCCCCTTGCTCGTGCGGCCTCTTCTTTAGTCTCCACCTGCGGCCCTTGCTCGTGCGGCCTCTTCTTTAGTCTCCACCTGCGGCCCCTTGCTCCACCTGCGGCCTCTTGCTCCACCTGCGGCCCCTTGCTCGTGCGGCCCCTTGCTCGTGCGGGTGTCACCAAATACATACATAATTTCTCCTCTGTCTATCACGTGTTTCTCTAATCTGTATGTGATCATGTCTTTCTTTATTATTTTTTCCCTTGACGTAATATATAACTAATTAAATTGTCCAGGTTACTCGCCTGTGAGCATTGGCATTAATCTGGTGGCACACTTGAACACTTTCACCACATTGGTGGAGGTGGTGGAGCTTGCCTCACTCTCCTCGTCCTAACACAAGAGGCAAGTGGCGTCCAGCGCTCCATACTTTTTTATTTGTTGTTGCCGCCGAAGGCGGCTAGTTTATTGTGCACCCCATACTCATCCTGTGAGCGGTAGCGCAAAAGCATTACAGAGGGCACAAAAGGTCTTTATCAGACCTCATCTTAGATTATTACATAAACAATTTCTTCAATCCTTCACACCTTATAGATACAATGTCAGCTAGTTACAGAGAAAGTGCTATTACAAGAGCTACATATTTACAGTAAGTCATCATACATTAATGGTAGGTCTTATCGCTAATACATAATAGTTTGGCCAATGGGGATATTACAGAGTCATAGGGTAGCTGCTGTTTATTATTAGTCCTCACAATACACTACTTGTTTCTGAATCTCATATGTCGTTCATCTACTGGAAGCAAAATGTCGATGTATATACAGATGAAAGAGTACAGCACTTCCTTCCACCCTGGCAGATAGTACCTTTTGACATCCTGACCCCTGCATATCCCACCAAGAAACTAATCACAAGCAACCCTCATGCTCAGCTTGCTGCTAAATTAAGCACCATAGAACACATTCACAATATACAAGCTGAAAACAACATAGCACAGACCATATACACTGACGGATCACTCAATACAGCTACAGGGAGGGCAGGAAGTGCTGTTATTGCTCATCAGCCCGATGGCAGCACAATTCAAAGAAATATCCGAATTAGTAACTGGGCGTCCACAATGCAGGCCGAGTTGGTAGCGATACTGGTAGCACTCGAAATTATTGACAGCACTGAAGTAGACAGCTTAATTATTTCTGACTCCCTATCCTCACTACGAGCAATAAACAGTTTGCAATGAAGTAATAACGTGCTTGTCTTGGAAGCTAGACGTAGATATGTAAGAATACTTAGCAAGAGGGTAAATATAAAAATGTTGTGGATTCCTTCTCACATTGGCATGCAGGAACATGACAAAGTTGACGCCCTTGCTAAGGCTGCAGTAAATAAAGACAGTATTGAACGGAATCTTGAGTTATCAAATAGGTCCCTTAAAAGTGTCATTAGACGAGAACTCCTGGATGAATTTGAAGAAAGTAGAACAGTGCAAACTGGAACTAGCAGGTCCATTGTTCATCACAATGAAATGTGTGAAGTAAAACATGTGTATGGGGCAAGTAACAAAGTCAGTAGACTAACAGATGTTGTCTCAGCACGTATGCTGGCACCTATTGACCAGTTTGAATTCAACTTTCATGACGTTTGAATTTGGCAAGTTGTGGATGGAGGTGGCTTCCACAACCACTTCTCTCAGCGCGTGGCACTTGTTGACCTCAGGTGTGGGTGTGACGGAGGATGTCCTTATATTTCTTCTTTTCATTTGCATTTATAGCTTCCACTTCCGTCCTCTTCTCCTATTGTAAAGAGGATGTTGGTGGTGGTTGTTGTGTAGGTGGTGGTTGTTGTGTAGGTGGTGGTTGTTGTGTAGGTGGTGGTTGTTGTGTAGGTGTTGGTTGTTGTGTAGGTGTTGTGTGGGTGGTGGTTGTTGTGTAGGTGTTGTGTAGGTGGTGGTTGTTGTGTAGGTGTTGTGTAGGTGGTGGTTGTTGTGTAGGTGTTGGTTGTTGTGTAGGTGGTGGTTGTTGTGTAGGTATTGGTTGTTGTGTAGGTGTTGTGTAGGTGGTGGTTGTTGTGTAGGTGGTGGTTGTTGTGTAGGTGTTGTGTGGGTGGTGGTTGTTGTGTAGGTGGTGGTTGTTGTGTAGGTGTTGTGTAGGTGGTGGTTGTTGTGTAGGTGTTGTGTGGGTGGTGGTTGTTGTGTAGGTGGTGGTTGTTGTGTAGGTGTTGTGTGGGTGGTGGTTGTTGTGTAGGTGTTGTGTAGGTGGTGGTTGTTGTGTAGGTGTTGTGTGGGTGGTGGTTGTTGTGTGGGTGGTGGTTGTTGTGTAGGTGGTGGTTGTTGTGTAGGTGGTGGTTGTTGTGTAGGTGTTGTGTGGGTGGTGGTTGTTGTGTAGGTGGTGGTTGTTGTGTAGGTGGTGGTTGTTGTGTAGGTGTTGTGTGGGTGGTGGTTGTTGTGTAGGTGGTGGTTGTTGTGTAGGTGTTGTGTGGGTGGTGGTTGTTGTGTAGGTGTTGTGTAGGTGGTGGTTGTTGTGTGGGTGGTGGTTGTTGTGTAGGTGGTGGTTGTTGTGTAGGTGTTGTGTGGGTGGTGGTTGTTGTGTAGGTGTTGTGTAGGTGGTGGTTGTTGTGTAGGTGGTGGTTGTTGTGTAGGTGGTGGTTGTTGTGTAGGTGTTGTGTAGGTGGTGGTTGTTGTGTAGGTGGTGGTTGTTGTGTAGGTGTTGTGTGGGTGGTGGTTGTTGTGTAGGTGGTGGTTGTTGTGTAGGTGTTGTGTGGGTGGTGGTTGTTGTGTAGGTGTTGTGTGGGTGGTGGTTGTTGTGTGGGTGGTGGTTGTTGTGTGGGTGGTGGTTGTTGTGTAGGTGGTGGTTGTTGTGTAGGTGGTGGTTGTTGTGTAGGTGTTGTGTGGGTGGTGGTTGTTGTGTAGGTGTTGGTGGGTGGTGGTTGTTGTGTGGGTGGTGGTTGTTGTGTAGGTGGTGGTTGTTGTGTAGGTGGTGGTTGTTGTGTAGGTGTTGTGTGGGTGGTGGTTGTTGTGTAGGTGTTGTGTAGGTGGTGGTTGTTGTGTAGGTGGTGGTTGTTGTGTAGGTGTTGTGTAGGTGGTGGTTGTTGTGTAGGTGGTGGTTGTTGTGTAGGTGTTGTGTGGGTGGTGGTTGTTGTGTAGGTGGTGGTTGTTGTGCAGGTGGTGGTTGTTGTGTAGGTGTTGTGTGGGTGGTGGTTGTTGTGTAGGTGTTGTGTGGGTGGTGGTTGTTGTGTGGGTGGTGGTTGTTGTGTAGGTGGTGGTTGTTGTGTAGGTGTTGTGTGGGTGGTGGTTGTTGTGTAGGTGTTGTGTGGGTGGTGGTTGTTGTGTAGGTGGTGGTTGTTGTGTAGGTGTTGTGTGGGTGGTGGTTGTTGTATAGGTGTTGTGTAGGTGGTGGTTGTTGTGTAGGTGTTGTGTGGGTGGTGGTTGTTGTGTAGGTGGTGGTTGTTGTGTAGGTGGTGGTTGTTGTGTAGGTGTTGTGTGGGTGGTGGTTGTTGTGTAGGTGTTGTGTAGGTGGTGGTTGTTGTGTAGGTGTTGTGTGGGTGGTGGTTGTTGTGTAGGTGGTGGTTGTTGTGTAGGTGTTGTGTGGGTGGTGGTTGTTGTGTAGGTGGTGGTTGTTGTGTAGGTGGTGGTTGTTGTGTAGGTGTTGTGTGGGTGGTGGTTGTTGTGTAGGTGGTGGTTGTTGTGTAGGTGGTGGTTGTTGTGTAGGTGTTGTGTGGGGGTGGTGGTGTTGTGTAGGTGTTGTGTAGGTGGTGGTTGTTGTGTGTAGGTGTTGTGTGGGGTGGTGGTTGTTGTGTAGGTGTTGTGTGGGTGGTGGTTGTTGTGTAGGTGGTGGTTGTTGTGTAGGTGTTGTGTGGGTGGTGGTTGTTGTGTAGGTGTTGTGTAGGTGGTGGTTGTTGTGTAGGTGTTGTGTGGGTGGTGGTTGTTGTGTAGGTGGTGGTTGTTGTGTAGGTGGTGGTTGTTGTGTAGGTGTTGTGTGGGGGGTGGTTGTTGTGTAGGTGTTGTGTAGGTGGTGGTTGTTGTGTAGGTGTTGTGTGGGTGGTGGTTGTTGTGTAGGTGGTGGTTGTTGTGTAGGTGGTGGTTGTTGTGTAGGTGTTGTGTGGGGTGGTGGTTGTTGTGTAGGTGGTGGTTGTTGTGTAGGTGTTGTGTGGGTGGTGGTTGTTGTGTGGGTGGTGGTTGTTGTGTAGGTGTGGTTGTTGTGTAGGTGGTGGTTGTTGTGTAAGTGGTGGTTGTTGTGTAGGTGGTGGTTGTTGTGTAGGTGGTGGTTGTTGTGGTGGTGGTGTGTGGGTGGTGGTTGTTGTGTGGTGGTGGTTGTTGTGTAGGTGGTGGTTGTTGTGTGGTGGTGGTTGTTGTGGTGGGTGTTGTGTGGGTGGTGGTTGTTGTGTAGGTGGTGGTTGTTGTGTAGGTGTTGTGTGGGTGGTGGTTGTTGTGTAGGTGGTGGTTGTTGTGTAGGTGTTGTGTGGGTGGTGGTTGTTGTGTGGGTGGTGGTTGTTGTGTAGGTGTGGTTGTTGTGTAGGTGGTGGTTGTTGTGTAAGTGGTGGTTGTTGTGTAGGTGGTGGTTGTTGTGTAGGTGGTGGTTGTTGTGTAGGTGTTGTGTGGGTGGTGGTTGTTGTGTAGGTGGTGGTTGTTGTGTAGGTGGTGGTTGTTGTGTAGGTGTTGTGTGGTGGTGGTTGTTGTGGTGGTGGTGGTTGTTGTGGTAGGTGTTGTGTGGGTGGTGGTTGTTGTGTGGTGGTGGTGGTTGTTGTGTAGGTGGTGGTTGTTGTGTAGGTGTTGTGTGTGTGGTGGTGGTTGTTGTGTAGGTGGTGGTTGTTGTGTAGGTGTTGTGTGGGTGGTGGTGGTTGTTGTGTGGTGGGTGGTGGTTGTTGTGTAGGTGTGGTTGTTGTGTAGGTGGTGGTGGTTGTGTAAGTGGTGGTGGTTGTGTAGGTGGTGGTTGTTGTGTAGGTGGTGGTTGTTGTGTAGGTGTTGTGTGGGTGGTGGTTGTTGTGTAGGTGGTGGTTGTTGTGTAGGTGGTGGTTGTTGTGTAGGTGTTGTGTGGGTGGTGGTTGTTGTGTAGGTGGTGGTTGTTGTTGTAGGTGGTGGTTGTTGTGGAGGTGTTGTGTGGGTGGTGGTTGTTGTGTAGGTGGTGGTTGTTGTGTAGGTGTTGTGTGGGTGGTGGTAATGTTGTGTAGGTGGTGGTTGTTGTATAGGTGGTGGTTGTTGTGGAGATGTTGTGTGGTTGTGTGGTTGTTGTGTAGGTGTTGTGTGGGTGGTGGTTGTTGTGTAGGTGGTGGTTGTTGTGTAGGTGTTGTGTGGGTGGTGGTTGTTGTGTAGGTGGTGGTTGTTGTGTAGGTGTTGTGTGGGTGGTGGTTGTTGTGTAGGTGGTGGTTGTTGTGTAGGTGGTTGTGTGGGTGTGGTGGTTGTTGTGTAGTGTGTTGTGTGGGTGGTGGTTGTTGTGTAGGTGGTGGTTGTTGTGGAGGTGTTGTGTAGGTGGTGGTTGTTGTGTAGGTGGTGGTTGTTGTGTTGGTGTTGTGTGGGTGGTGGTTGTTGTGTAGGTGGTGGTTGTTGTGTAGGTGGTGTTTTTTGTGTAAGTGTAGTGTGGGTGGTGGTTGTTGTGTAGGTGGTGGTTGTTGTGTAGGTGGTTGTTGTGGTGGTGGTGGTTGTTGTGTGGGTGGTGGTTGTTATGTAGGTGGTGGTTGTTGTGTGGGTGGTGGTTGTTGTGTAGGTGGTGGTTGTTGTGTAGATGGTGGTTGTTGTGTAGGTGGTGGTTGTTGTGTAAGTGGTGGTTGTTGTGTAGGTGGTGGTTGTTGTGTAGGTGGTGGTTGTTGTGTAGGTGTGGTTGTTGTGTAGGTGGTGGTTGTTGTGTAAGTGGTGGTTGTTGTGTGTAGGTGGGTTGGTTGTGTGTGTAGGTGGTGGTTGTTGTGTAGGTGGTTGTGTGTTGGTGGTGGTTGTTGTGTGGGTGGTGGTTGTTGTGTAGGTGGTGGTTGTTGTGTAGGTGGTGGTTGTTGTGTAGGTGTTGTGTGGGTGGTGGTTGTTGTGTAGGTGGTGGTTGTTGTGTAGGGTGGTGGTTGTTGTGTAGGTGTTGTGTGGGTGTGGTTGGTTGTAGGTGTGTGGTGTTGTGTAGGTGGTGTTGTTGTGTAGGTGGTGGTGTGGGTGGTGGTTGTTGTGTAGGTGTTGTGTAGGTGGTGGTTGTTGTGTGGGTGGTGGTTGTTGTGTAGGTGGTGGTTGTTGTGTAGGTGTTGTGTGGGTGGTGGTTGTTGTGTAGGTGGTGGTTGTTGTGTAGGTGGTGGTTGTTGTGTAGGTGGTGGTTGTTGTGTAGGTGTTGTGTAGGTGGTGGTTGTTGTGTAGGTGGTGGTTGGTTGTGTAGTTGTTGTGTGGGGTGGTGGTTGTTGTGTAGGTGGTGGTTGTTGTGTAGGTGTTGTGTGGGTGGTGGTTGTTGTGTAGGTGTTGTGTGGGTGGTGGTTGTTGTGTGTGGTGGTGGTGGTTGTTGTGTGTGGGTGGTGGTTGTTGTGTGGGTGGTGGTTGTTGTGTAGGTGGTGGTTGTTGTGTAGGTGTTGTGTGGGTGGTGGTTGTTGTGTAGGTGTTGTGTGGGTGGTGGTTGTTGTGTGGGTGGTGGTTGTTGTGTAGGTGGTGGTTGTTGTGTAGGTGGTGGTTGTTGTGTAGGTGGTGGTTGTTGTGTAGGTGTTGTGTGGGTGGTGGTTGTTGTGTAGGTGGTGGTTGTTGTGTAGGTGGTGGTTGTTGTGTAGGTGTTGTGTAGGTGGTGGTTGTTGTGTAGGTGGTGGGTGTTGTGTAGGTGTTGTGTGGGTGGTGGTTGTTGTTGTTGGTGGTGGTGGTTGTTGTGCAGGTGGTGGTTGTTGTGTAGGTGTTGTGTGGGTGGTGGTTGTTGTGTAGGTGTTGTGTGGGTGGTGGTTGTTGTGTAGGTGGTGGTTGTTGTGTAGGTGGTGGTTGTTGTGTAGGTGTTGTGTGGGTGGTGGTTGTTGTGTAGGTGTTGTGTGGGTGGTGGTTGTTGTGTAGGTGGTGGTTGTTGTGTAGGTGTTGTGTGGGTGCTGGTTGTTGTATAGGTGTTGTGTAGGTGGTGGTGGTGGTGTAGGTGTTGTGTGGGTGGTGGTTGTTGTGTAGGTGGTGGTTGTTGTGTAGGTGGTGGTTGTTGTGTAGGTGTTGTGTGTTGTGGTGGTTGTTGTGTAGGTGTTGTGTAGGTTGTGGTTGTTGTGTAGGTGTTGTGTGGGTGGTGGTTGTTGTGTAGGTGGTGGTTGTTGTGTAGGTGTTGTGTGGGTGGTGGTTGTTGTGTAGGTGGTGGTTGTTGTGTAGGTGGTGGTTGTTGTGTAGGTGTGTGTGTGGTGGTGGTTGTTGTGTAGGTGGTGGTTGTTGTGTAGGTGGTGGTTGTTGTGTAGGTGTTGTGTGGGGGGTGGTGGTGTTGTGTAGGTGTTGTGTGGTGGTGGTGGTTGTTGTGTAGGTGTTGTGTGGGTGGTGGTTGTTGTGTAGGTGGTGGTTGTTGTGTAGGTGGTGGTTGTTGTGTAGGTGTTGTGTGGGGGGTGGTTGTTGTGTAGGTGTTGTGTGGGTGGTGGTTGTTGTGTAGGTGTTGTGTGGGTGGTGGTTGTTGTGTAGGTGGTGGTTGTTGTGTAGGTGTTGTGTGTGGTGGTGGTTGTTGTGTAGGTGTTGTGTAGGTGGTGGTTGTTGTGTAGGTGTGTGTGGTGTGGTGGTGTTGTGTAGGTGGTGGTTGTTGTGTAGGTGGTGGTTGTTGTGTAGGTGTTGTGTGGTGGTGGTGGTGTTGTGTAGGTGTTGTGTAGGTGGTGGTGGTTGTGTGTAGGTGTTGTGTGGGTGGTGGTTGTTGTGTAGGTGGTGGTTGTTGTGTAGGTGGTGGTTGTTGTGTAGGTGTTGTGTGGGGTGGTGGTGTGTTGTGTAGGTGGTGGTTGTTGTGTAGGTGTGTGTGTGGTGGTGGTTGTTGTGTGTTGGTGGTGGTTGTTGTGTAGGTGGTGGTTGTTGTGTAGGTGGTGGTTGTTGTGTAAGTGGTGGTTGTTGTGTAGGTGGTGGTTGTTGTGTAGGTGGTGGTTGTTGTGTAGGTGTTGTGTGGGTGGTGGTTGTTGTGTAGGTGGTGGTTGTTGTGTAGGTGGTGGTTGTTGTGTAGGTGGTGGTTGTTGTGTGTGGTGTTGTGTGTGGGTGGTGGTTGTTGTGTGGTGGTGGTTGTTGTGTAGGTGGTGGTTGTTGTGTAGGTGGTTGTTGTGGGTGGTGGTTGTTGTGTAGGTGGTGGTTGTTGTGTAGGTGTTGTGTGGTGGTGGTGGTTGTTGTGTGGGTGGTGGTTGTTGTGTAGGTGTGGTTGTTGTGTAGGTGGTGGTTGTTGTGTAAGTGGTGGTTGTTGTGTAGGTGGTGGTTGTTGTGTAGGTGGTGGTTGTTGTGTAGGTGTTGTGTGGGTGGTGGTTGTTGTGTAGGTGGTGGTTGTTGTGTAGGTGTTGTGTAGGTGGTGGTTGTTGTGTAGGTGGTGGTTGTTGTGTAGGTGGTGGTTGTTGTGTAGGTGGTGGTTGTTGTGTAGGTGGTGGCTGTTGTGTAGGTGGTTGTGTAGGTGGTGGGTGTTGTGTAGGTGGTGGTTGTTGTGTAGGTGGTGGTTGTTGTGTAGGTGGTGGTTGTTGTGTAGGTGGTGGTTGTTGTGTAGATGGTGGTTGTTGTGTAGGTGGTTGTTGTTGTGTAGGTGGTGGTTGTTGTGTAGGTGTTGTGTGGGTGGGGGTTGTTGTGTAGGTGGTGGTTGTTGTGTAGGTGGTGGCTGTTGTGTAGGTGTTGTGTGGGTGGTGGTTGTTGTGTAGGTGTTGTGTGGGTGGTGGTTGTTGTGTAGGTGGTGGTTGTTGTGTAGGTGGTGGTTGTTGTGTAGATGGTGGTTGTTGTGTAGGTGGTGGTTGTTGTGTAGGTGGTGGTTGTTGTGTAGGTGGTGGTTGTTGTGGTAGGTGGTGGTTGTTGTGTAGATGGTGGTTGTTGTGTAGGTGTTGTGTGGGTGGTGGTTGTTGTGTAGGTGGTGGTTGTTGTGTAGGTGGTGGTTGTTGTGTAGGTGTTGTGTGGGTGGTGGTTGTTGTGTAGGTGGTGGTTGTTGTGTAGGTGGTGGTTGTTGTGTAGGTGGTGGCTGTTGTGTAGGTGTTGTGTGGGTGGTGGTTGTTGTGTAGGTGGTGGTTGTTGTGTAGGTGTTGTGTGGGTGGTGGTTGTTGTTGTAGGTGGTGGTTGTTGTGTAGGTGTTGTGTGGGTGGTGGCTGGTAATAGGTGTTGTGGTGGTGGTGGTTGTTGTGTAGGTGGTGGTTGTTGTGTAGGTGTTGTGTGGGTGGTGGTTGTTTTGTAGGTGTTGTGTGGGTGGTGGTTGTTGTGTAGGTGTTGTGTGGGTGGTGGTTGTTGTGTAGGTGGTGGTTGTTGTGTAGGTGGTGGTTGTTGTGTAGTTGGTGGTTGTTGTGTAGGTGGTGGTTGTTGTGTAGGTGGTGGTTGTTGTGTAGGTGGTGGTTGTTGTGTAGGTGGCGGTTGTTGTGTAGGTGTTGTGTGGGTGGTGGCTGCTGTGTAGGTGGTGGTTGTTGTGTAGTTGGTGGTTGTTGTGTAGGTGGTGGTTGTTGTGTAGGTGGTGGTTGTTGTGTAGGTGGTGGTGGTTGTTTAGGTGTTGTGTAGGTGGTGGTTGTTGTGTAGGTATGGTTGTTGTGTGGTGGTGGTTGTTGTGTAGGTGGTGGTTCTTGTGTAGGTATGGTTGTTGCGTAGGTGGTGGTTGTTTTGTAGGTGGTGGTTGTTGTGTATGTGGTGGTTGTTGTGTAGGTGGTGGTTGTTGTGGTGGTGGTGGTGTTGTTGGTGGTGGTGGTGTGTTGTGGTGGTGGTGGGTGTGGTGTGTAGGTGGTGGTTGTTGTGTGGGTGGTGGTTGTTGTGTGGGTGGTGGTTGTTGTGTAGGTGGTGGTTGTTGTGTGGGTGGTGGTTGTTGTGTAGGTGGTGGTTGTTGTGTAGGTGGTGGTTGTTGTGTAGGTGGTGGTTGTTGTGTAGGTGGTGGTTGTTGTGTAGGTGGTGGTTGTTGTGTAGGTGGTGGTTGTTGTGTAGGTGGTGGTTGTTGTGTAGGTGGTGGTGGTTGTGTAGGTGGTGGTTGTTGGTGGTGGTTGTTGTGTAGGTGGTGGTTGTTGTGTAGGTGGTGGTTGTTGTGTAGGTGGTGGCAGATGTGTAGGTGGTGGTGGTTGTGTAGGTGGTGGTTGTTGTGTAGGTGGTGGTTGTTACAAAGGTGGTGGTTGTTGTGTAGGTGGTGGTTGTTGTTGGTGGTGGTGGTTGTTGTGTGGTGGTGGCGGTTGTGTAGGTGGTGGTTGTTGTGTAGGTGGTGGTTGTTGTGTAGGTGGTGGTGGTTGTGTAGGTGGTGGTGGTTGTGTAGGTGGTGGTTGTTGTTGTAGGTGGTGGTTGTTGTGTAGGTGGTGGCTGTTGTGTAGGTGGTGGTTGTTGTGTAGGTGGTGGTTGTTGTGTAGGTGGTGGTTGTTACAAAGGTGGTGGTTGTTGTGTAGGTGGTGGTTGTTGCAAAGGTGGTGGTTGTTGTGTAGGTGGTGGCGGTTGTGTAGGTGGTGGTTGTTGTGTAGGTGGTGGTTGTTGTGTAGGTGGTGGTTGTTGTGTAGGTGGTGGTGGTTGTGTAGGTGGTGGTTGTTGTGTAGGTGGTGGGTGTTGTGTAGGTGGTGGTTGTTGTGTAGGTGGTGGTTGTTGTGTAGGTGGTGGTTGTTGTGTAGGTGGTGGTTGTTGTGTAGGTGGTGGTTGTTGTGTAGGTGGTGGTTGTTGTGTAGGTGGTGGTTGTTGTGTAGGTGGTGGTGGTTGTGTAGGTGGTGGTTGTTGTGTAGGTGGTGGTTGTTGTGTAGGTGGTGGGTGTTGTGTAGGTGGTGGTTGTTGTGTAGGTGGTGGTTGTTGTGTAGGTGGTGGTGGTTGTGTAGGTGGTGGTTGTTGTGTAGGTGGTGGGTGTTGTGTAGGTGGTGGTTGTTGTGTAGGTGGTGGTTGTTGTGTAGGTGGTGGTTGTTGTGTAGATGGTGGCAGTTTTGTAGGTGGTGGCAGATGTGTAGGTGGTTGTGTAGGTGGTGGTTGTTGTGTAGGTGGTGGTTGTTGCAAAGGTGGTTGTTGTGTAGGTGGTGGTTGTTGTGTAGGTGGTGGTTGTTGTGTAGGTGGTTGTTGTTGTGTAGGTGTGGTTGTTGTGTAGGTGGTGGTTGTGTAGGTGGTGGTTGATGTGTAGGTGGTTGTTGTGTAGGTGTGGTTGTTGTGTAGGTGGTGGTGGTTGTAAAGGTGGTGGTTGTGTAGGGGGTGGGGTGGCAGTAGTGATGATAGTAGTGTGTGTGGTGGTGATGGTAGTGAGTGTTGTGGTATTGTTGTGTTGTTGGTGGAGGAGTGGTGGTAGTGTGGTGGTGGTGGAGGAGTGGTGGTAGTGTGGTGGTAGTGGTGGTGGTGGTGGCGGCGGAGGCGTGTAGAGCGCAGATCAATATTGAGGCTAAAGGGTTCACGTTTTGAGGTCAGGAGTTTATACCGTGGCCTCCTTCTTTCTTTTGTATGCCTACAGTTGTAATGTGTCAGAATGTGTATAACCTTCAATTAACTTTACGAAATAGTCATATATGAGAGCACCTTCACATTGTTCTCGGCTGTGGGTCCCCTGTAGGCAGTGTTGCTGTCCTCAGGTCAACGTTACTGCCACAGGACAAAATGATGGTTACCACATTATTGAAGGACAAGGAATGAGCTACAGCAGTTTGCTTTATTGCTCATCTCTAATTACTATTGTCATCATCCTCAGGGTAATTACATTGTTAATGAATTGTGAAGATTATATGTTGAGTTGTTTAGTTTATATTCTACCGCAAACTTGGCCATTCCTTTATACAATGCTAACCAGCATTTCTATACATTTTATTCTGTCCTCTAAGGACACGGGTGGGCATATATTATCATAGTGAAGTGAGCTATTGAGCACTCAACCACAAAGGGGGAAGCACTGAGGAGGCTTCTGTGATGGTGCTGGGCACTGGATAGGCCTATGTGGTAGTGATGGTGGGGACAAGGAGGATCAGTGACCTGGAGGGTGGCACTGGTTGTGGTAGTGACCTGGAGGGTGGCACTGGTTGTGGTAGTGACCTGGAGGGTGGCACTGGTTGTGGTAGTGACCTGGAGGGTGGCACTGGCTGTGACCTGGAGGGTGGCACTGGCTGTGACCTGGAGGGTGGCACTGGCTGTGACCTGGAGGGTGGCACTGGCTGAGGTAGTGACCTGGAGGGTGGCACTGGCTGTCTCAGTGACCTGGAGGGTGGCACTGGCTGTGGTAGTGACCTGGAGGGTGGCACTGGCTGTGGTAGTGACCTGGAGGGTGGCACTGGCTGTGGTAGTGACCTGGAGGGTGGCACTGGCTGTGGTAGTGACCTGGAGGGTTGCACTGGCTGTCTCAGTGACCTGGAGGGTGGCACTGGCTGTGGTAGTGACCTGGAGGGTGGCACTGACTGTCTCAGTGACCTTGAGGGTGGCACTGGCTGTGGTAGTGACCTGGAGGGTGGCACTGGTTGTGGTAGTGACCTGGAGGGTGGCACTGGTTGTGGCAGTGACCTGGAGGGTGGCACTGGTTGTGGAAGTGACCTGGAGGGTGGCACTGGTTGTGGTAGTAACCTGGAGGGTGGCACTGGCTGTGGTAGTGACTGGAGGGTGGCACTGGCTGTGGTAGTGACATGGAGGGTGGCACTGGCTGTGGTAGTGACCTGGAGGGTGGCACTGGTTGTGGCAGTGACCTGGAGGGTGGCACTGGTTGTGGTAGTGACCTGGAGGGTGGCACTGGCTGTGGTAGTGACCTGGAGGGTGGCACTGGTTGTGGTAGTGACCTGGAGAGTGGCACTGGTTGTGGTAGTGACCTGGAGGGTGGCACTGGCTGTGGTAGTGACCTGGAGGGTGGCACTGGCTGTGGTAGTGACCTGGAGGGTGGCACTGGTTGTGGCAGTGACCTGGAGGGTGGCACTGGTTGTGGTAGTGACCTGGAGGGTGGCACTGGCTGTGGTAGTGACCTGGAGGGTGGCACTGGCTGTGGTAGTGACCTGGAGGGTGGCACTGGCTGTGGTAGTGACCTGGAGGGTGGCACTGACTGTGGTAGTGACCTGTAGGGTGGCACTGGTTGCGGTAGTGACCTGGAGGGTGGCACTGGTTGTGGCAGTGACCTGGAGGGTGGCACTGGTTGTGGTAGTGACATGGAGGGTGGCACTGGTTGTGGTAGTGACCTGGAGGGTGGCACTGGCTGTGGTAGTTACCTGGAGGGTGGCACTGGCTGTGGTAGTGACCTGGAGGGTGGCACTGACTGTGGTAGTGACCTGGAGGGTGGCACTGGTTGTGGTAGTGACCTGGAGGGTGGCACTGGCTGTGGTAGTGACCTGGAGGGTGGCACTGGTTGTGGTAGTGACCTGGAGGGTGGCACTGGTTGTGGTAGTGACCTGGAGGGTGGCACTGGTTGTGGTAGTTACCTGGAGGGTGGCACTGGCTGTGGTAGTGACCTGGAGGGTGGCACTGGCTGTGACCTGGAGGGTGGCACTGGCTGTGACCTGGAGGGTGGCACTGGCTGTGACCTGGAGGGTGGCACTGGCTGTGACCTGGAGGGTGGCACTGGCTGTGACCTGGAGGGTGGCACTGGCTGTGGCTGTCTCAGTGACCTGGAGGGTGGCACTGGCTGTGGTAGTGACCTGGAGGGTGGCACTGGCTGTGGTAGTGACCTGGAGGGTGGGCTGTGGTAGTGACCTGGAGGGTGGCACTGGCTGTGGTAGTGACCTGGAGGGTGGCACTGGCTGTGTGTAGTGACCTGGAGGGTGGCACTGGTCTGTGACCTGGAGGGTGGCACTGGCTGTGGTAGTGACCTGGAGGGTGGCACTGGTTGTGGTAGTGACTGGAGGGTGGCACTGGTTGTGGCAGTGACCTGGAGGGTGGCACTGGCTGTGGTAGTGACACTGGAGGGTGGCACTGGCTGTGGTAGTGACATGGAGGGTGGCACAGTGACCTGGAGGGTGGCACTGGTTGTGGCAGTGACTGGAGGGTGGCACTGTTGTGGTAGTGACCTGGAGGGTGGCACTGGTTGTGGTAGTGACCTGGAGGGTGGCACTGGTTGTGGTAGTGACCTGGAGGGTGGCACTGGCTGTGGTAGTGACCTGGAGGGTGGCACTGGCTGTGGTAGTGACCTGGAGGGTGGCACTGGTTGTGGTAGTGACCTGGAGGGTGGCACTGGTTGTGGTAGTGACCTGGAGGGTGGCACTGGCTGTGGTGTGACCTGGAGGGTGGCACTGGCTGTGGTAGTGACCTGGAGGGTGGCACTGGTTGTGGTAGTGACCTGGAGGGTGGCACTGGTTGTGGTAGTGACCTGGAGGGTGGCACTGGCTGTGGTAGTGACCTGGAGGGTGGCACTGGCTGTGGTAGTGACCTGGAGGGTGGCACTGGCTGTGGTAGTGACCTGGAGGGTGGCACTGGCTGTGTGGACCTGGAGTGACTGGCTGGAGGGTGGCACTGGCTGTGGTAGTGACCTGGAGGGTGGCACTGGCTGTGGTAGTGACCTGGAGGGTGGCACTGGTTGTGGTAGTGACCTGGAGGGTGGCACTGGCCTGTGGCACTGGTTGTGGTAGTGACCTGGAGGGTGGCACTGGCTGTGGTAGTGACCTGGAGGGTGGCACTGGTTGTGGTAGTGACCTGGAGGGTGGCACTGGTTGTGGTAGTGACCTGGAGGGTGGCACTGGCTGTGGTAGTGACCTGGAGGGTGGCACTGGCTGTGGTAGTGACCTGGAGGGTGGCACTGGCTGTGGTAGTGACCTGGAGGGTGGCACTGGCTGTGGTAGTGACCTGGAGGGTGGCACTGGCTGTGGTAGTGACCTGGAGGGTGGCACTGGTTGTGGTAGTGACCTGGAGGGTGGCACTGGTTGTGGTAGTGACCTGGAGGGTGGCACTGGTTGTGGTAGTGACCTGGAGGGTGGCACTGGCTGTGGTAGTGACCTGGAGGGTGGCACTGGTTGTGGTAGTGACCTGGAGGGTGGCACTGGTTGTGGTAGTGACCTGGAGGGTGGCACTGGCTGTGGTAGTGACCTGGAGGGTGGCACTGGCTGTGGTAGTGACCTGGAGGGTGGCACTGGCTGTGGTAGTGACCTGGAGGGTGGCACTGGTTGTGGTAGTGACCTGGAGGGTGGCACTGGTTGTGGTAGTGACCTGGAGGGTGGCACTGGCTGTGGTAGTGACCTGGAGGGTGGCACTGGTTGTGGTAGTGACCTGGAGGGTGGCACTGGTTGTGGTAGTGACCTGGAGGGTGGCACTGGCTGTGGTAGTGACCTGGAGGGTGGCACTGGTTGTGGTAGTGACCTGGAGGGTGGCACTGGCTGTGGTAGTGACCTGGAGGGTGGCACTGGTTGTGGTAGTGACCTGGAGGGTGGCACTGGCTGTGGTAGTGACCTGGAGGGTGGCACTGGTTGTGGTAGTGACATGGAGGGTGGCACTGGTTGTGGTAGTGACCTGGAGGGTGGCACTGGCTGTGGTAGTGACCTGGAGGGTGGCACTGGCTGTGGTAGTGACCTGGAGGGTGGCACTGGCTGTGGTAGTGACCTGGAGGGTGGCACTGGCTGTGGTAGTGACCTGGAGGGTGGCACTGGCTGTGGTAGTGACCTGGAGGGTGGCACTGGCTGTGGTAGTGACCTGGAGGGTGGCACTGGTTGTCTCAGTGACCTGGAGGGTGGCACTGGTTGTGGTAGTGACCTGGAGGGTGGCACTGGCTGTGGTAGTGACCTGGAGGGTGGCACTGGTTGTGGTAGTGACCTGGAGGGTGGCACTGGCTGTGGAGGGTGGCACTAGTGACCTGGAGGGTGGCACTGGCTGTGGTAGTGACCTGGAGGGTGGCACTGGTGTGTAGTGACCTGGAGGGTGGCACTGTTGTGGTAGTGACCTGGAGGGTGGCAGTGACCTGGAGGGTGGCACTGGTTGTGGTAGTGACCTGGAGGGTGGCACTGGTTGTGGCAGTGACCTGGAGGGTGGCACTGGCTGTGGTAGTGACCTGGAGGGTGGCA
Organism: Procambarus clarkii; assembly: GCF_020424385.1. NCBI lineage: Eukaryota > Metazoa > Arthropoda > Malacostraca > Decapoda > Cambaridae > Procambarus > Procambarus clarkii. Next base: position 817,749 of record NC_059583.1, on the reverse strand, counting down.
CTGGCTGTGGTAGTGACCTGGAGGGTGGCACTGGCTGTGGTAGTGACCTGGAGGGTGGCACTGGTTGTGGTAGTGACCTGGAGGGTGGCACTGGTTGTGGTAGTGACCTGGAGGGTGGCACTGGTTGTGGTAGTGACCTGGAGGGTGGCACTGGTTGTGGTAGTGACCTGGAGGGTGGCACTGGTTGTGGTAGTGACATGGAGGGTGGCACTGGTTGTGGTAGTGACCTGGAGGGTGGCACTGGCTGTGGTAGTGACCTGGAGGGTGGCACTGGCTGTGGTAGTGACCTGGAGGGTGGCACTGGCTGTGGTAGTGACCTGGAGGGTGGCACTGGCTGTGGTAGTGACCTGGAGGGTGGCACTGGCTGTGGTAGTGACCTGGAGGGTGGCACTGACTGTGGTAGTGACCTGGAGGGTGGCACTGGTTGTGGTAGTGACATGGAGGGTGGCACTGGCTGTGGTAGTGACCTGGAGGGTGGCACTGGCTGTGGTAGTGACCTGGAGGGTGGCACTGGTTGTGGTAGGGACCTGGAGGGTGGCACTGGTTGTGGTAGTGACCTGGAGGGTGGCACTGGCTGTGGTAGTGACCTGGAGGGTGGCACTGGTTGTGGTAGTGACCTGGAGGGTGGCACTGGTTGTGGTAGGGACCTGGAGGGTGGCACTGGTTGTGGCAGTGACATGGAGGGTGGCACTGGCTGTGGTAGTGACCTGGAGGGTGGCACTGGCTGTGGTAGTGACCTGGAGGGTGGCACTGGCTGTGGTAGTGACCTGGAGGGTGGCACTGGCTGTGGTAGTGACCTGGAGGGTGGCACTGGCTGTGGTAGTGACCTGGAGGGTGGCACTGGCTGTGGTAGTGACCTGGAGGGTGGCACTGGTTGTGGTAGTGACCTGGAGGGTGGCACTGGCTGTGGAAGTGACCTGGAGGGTGGCACTGGCTGTGTGACCTGGAGGGTGGCACTGGTTGTGGTAGTGACTTGGAGGGTGGCACTGGCTGTGGTAGTGACCTGGAGGGTGGCACTGGTTGTGGTAGTGACCTGGAGGGTGGCACTGGTTGTGGCAGTGACCTGGTTGGGTGGCACTGGTTGTGGCAGTGACCTGGAGGGTGGCACTGGTTGTGGTAGTGACCTGGAGGGTGGCACTGGTTGTGGTAGTGACCTGGAGGGTGGCACTGGCTGTGGTAGTGACCTGGAGGGTGGCACTGGCTGTGGTAGTGACCTGGAGGGTGGCACTGGCTGTGGTAGTGACCTGGAGGGTGGCACTGGTTGTGGCAGTGACCTGGAGGGTGGCACTGGTTGTGGCAGTGACCTTGAGGGTGGCACTGGTTGTGGCAGTGACCTGGAGGGTGGCACTGGTTGTGGCAGTGACCTGGAGGGTGGCACTGGTTGTGGCAGTGACCTGGAGGGTGGCACTGGTTGTGGCAGTGACCTGGAGGGTGGCACTGGTTGTGGTAGTGACCTGGAGGGTGGCACTGGTTGTGGTAGTGACCTGGAGGGTGGCACTGGTTGTGGTAGTGACCTGGAGGGTGGCACTGGTTGTGGCAGTGACATGGAGGGTGGCACTGGTTGTGGCAGTGACCTGGAGGGTGGGTTGTGGCAGTGACCTGGGGTGGCACTGGTGTGGCAGTGACCTGGAGGGTGGCACTGGTTGTGGCAGTGACCTGGAGGGTGGCACTGGTTGTGGCAGTGACCTGGAGGGTGGCACTGGCTGTGGTAGTGACCTGGAGGGTGGCACTGGTTGTGGTAGTGACCTGGAGGGTGGCACTGGTTGTGGTAGTGACCTGGAGTGTGGCACTGGTTGTGGCAGTGACATGGAGGGTGGCACTGTTTGTGGTAGTGACCTGGAGGGTGGCACTGGTTGTGGTAGGGACCTGGAGGGTGGCACTGGTTGTGGCAGTGACATGGAGGGTGGCACTGGCTGTGGTAGTGACCTGGAGGGTGGCACTGGCTGTGGTAGTGACCTGGAGGGTGGCACTGGCTGTGGTAGTGACCTGGAGGGTGGCACTGGGTTGTGGTAGTGACCTGGAGGGTGGCACTGGCTGTGGTAGTGACCTGGAGGGTGGCACTGGCTGTGGTAGTGACCTGGAGGGTGGCACTGGTTGTGGTAGTGACCTGGAGGGTGGCACTGGTTGTGGTAGTGACCTGGAGGGTGGCACTGGTTGTGGTAGTGACATGGAGGGTGGCACTGGCTGTGGTAGTGACCTGGAGGGTGGCACTGGCTGTGGTAGTGACCTGGAGGGTGGCACTGGTTGTGGTAGTGACCTGGAGGGTGGCACTGGTTGTGGTAGTGACATGGAGGGTGGCACTGGCTGTGGTAGTGACCTGGAGGGTGGCACTGGTTGTAATAGTGACCTGGAGGGTGGCACTGGTTGTGGTAGTGACCTGGAGGGTGGCACTGGTTGTGGTAGTGACCTGGAGGGTGGCACTGGTTGTGGTAGTGACCTGGAGGGTGGCACTGGTTGTGGTAGTGACCTGGAGGGTGGCACTGGCTGTCTCAGTGACCTGGAGGGTGGTACTGGCTGTCTCAGTGACCTGGAGGGTGGCACTGGCTGTCTCAGTGACCTGGAGGGTGGCACTGGCTGTCTCAGTGACCTGGAGGGTGGCACTGACTGTCTCAGTGACCTGGAGGGTGGCACTGGCTGTGGTAGTGACCTGGAGGGTGGCACTGGCTGTGGTAGTGACCTGGAGGGTGGCACTGGCTGTGGTAGTGACCTGGAGGGTGGCACTGGCTGTGGTAGTGACCTGGAGGGTGGCACTGGTTGTGGTAGTGACATGGAGGGTGGCACTGGCTGTGGTATTGACCTGGAGGGTGGCACTGGCTGTGGTAGTGACCTGGAGGGTGGCACCGGTTGTGGTAGTGACATGGAGGGTGGCACTGGCTGTGGTATTGACCTGGAGGGTGGCACTGGCTGTGGTAGTAACCTGGAGGGTGGCACTGGCTGTGGTAGTGACCTGGAGGGTGGCACTGGTTGTGGTAGTGACCTGGAGGGTGGCACTGGCTGTGGTAGTGACCTGGAGGGTGGCACTGGCTGTGACCTGGAGGGTGGCACTGGCTCGCAGTATATAGGATCAATACGCGAGCCTTCCCTCTTAGATCTATTTTTGAGTATGGACAGAGGTTTAAGGCTGACAGTGGTGGTGGGAGATGGTTGGGTGCTCACGTAACCTTCAACATGTGCATCATCCGGGCTGTGTGTGAGCATGACGAGACGCGCGCCCACACGTGTCAAGCACGTGCCACACCTGTACAGTGTTGCCTCTACACACACGTGCATCCTTACACACACCATGATGACTTACACCAGGGGTCATCCTGGGTGTACACACTATGATGACTTACACCAGGGGTCATCCTGGGTGTACACACCATGATGACTTACACCAGGGGTCATCCTGGGTGTACACACCATGATGACTTACACCAGGGGTCATCCTGGGTGTACACACTATGATGACTTACACCAGGGTCATCCTGGGTGTACACACCATGATGACTTACACCAGGGGTCATCCTGGGTGTACACACTATGATGACTTACACCAGGGGTCATCCTGGGTGTACACACTATGATGACTTACACCAGGGGTCATCCTGGGTGTACACACCATGATGACTTACACCAGGGGTCATCCTGGGTGTACACACCATGATGACTTACACCAGGGGTCATCCTGGGTGTACACACCATGATGACTTACACCAGGGGTCATCCTGGGTGTACACACTATGATGACTTACACCAGGGGTCATCCTGGGTGTACACACTATGATGACTTACACCAGGGTCATCCTGGGTGTACACACTATGATGACTTACACCAGGGGTCATCCTGGGTGTACACACTATGATGACTTACACCAGGGGTCATCCTGGGTGTACACACCATGATGACTTACACCAGGGGTCATCCTGGGTGTACACACCATGATGACTTACACCAGGGGTCATCCTGGGTGTACACACCATGATGACTTACACCAGGGGTCATCCTGGGTGTACACACCATGATGACTTACACCAGGGGTCATCCTGGGTGTACACATCATGATGACTTACACCAGGGGTCATCCTGGGGTACACACCATGATGACCTACACCAGGGGTCATCCTGGGGGTACACACCATGATGACTTACACCAGGGGTCATCCTGGGGGTACACACCATGATGACTTACACCAGGGGTCATCCTGGGTGTACACATCCTGTTGTGACAATGTGGGGTTATATATACACCTTCACCATTGTTGTGACAATATGGGGTTATATATATCTCTCTCTTTTGTTTATAGGGCGATTTGCATGAAACTTATACACGTGACTGCACGTAAGCCTATCTGTAAGGGTGCCAATTGTGGAGGAAATTGGTTGATGTCAACCTCAGCCACAGATGGCAACACCTTAGACTTTATTATTTTTGTATTTATTTTCAAGTACATGTAACATAAACGTTCAAATACCATTTTTATTTTTCATTCAATTTACATAAAACTTACACCTTGTATGTACAGTTTATGTCTCTAAAATCTTATGTAAGCGTTTTTTCCTGAGTTCATTTATGGATTTTATAAATAGTAATAAACATGATATATTTGCATAATTTTGGGGGGAACTTTGACTATTTGTATTAGGAAAACTAAAGACGTTTAGGAAAATCCAATCCTTGAGATCCTTTATTATATGCTAATGTGTCAGAAAAGTGTCATAGAATGATTATATCTGAAAGGTGTGTTTGTTCATTTGCACTTGAAAATGTGTAAAATTCGTTGAAAAAAATTAAAAATTTAAAAATTTCCCTTACTATTTAGGCTGCAGTACTGAAACTTGGAACAATTGCAGCCCTTTTCATATACAACTAGTCAACAAGTAATGGTTGACATTGAACAACTTTAAGTTTCCATAAAGAACGTCCCCTTTTTGAACACGGGGACCGCGGGTCAGTACTGGCCAATCGAGTAGTTATTATTTCAAGGTAGGGAGGAGAAATGTGCCAAGTAATTATAACTATACTAAGTGTATTTACAACGTTTACAATCCTTCCAACCTGGATTTTTATTAAAGGAGAAATAGAGAGTCTGCCGTGCAGTAAGTGATGAGAGCAGGTAGACAATGGCCGCCTCCTGCTGCTTAATATATAACACACACTGCAGCTCTATACAAAACACAAGCAATAAAGCTCTTAATTAACAGCTTTAGTTACTACGCCCAGAAAGTAAAGCATGAGGGTTTATAATGAAATTTGTGTGTGTGGGTTCTCGCCTAGTTGTGCTTGCGGGGGTTGAGCTTTGGCTCTTTGGTCCCGCCTCTCAACTGTCAATCAACTGGTGTACAGATTCCTGAGCCTACTGGGCTCTATCATATCTACATTTGAAACTGTGTATGGAGTCAGCCTCCACCACATCACTTCCTAGTGCATTCCATTTATTAACTACTCTGACACTGAAAAAATTCTTTCTAACGTCTCTTTGGATCATCTGGGTACTAAGTTTCCACCTGTGTCCCCTTGTTCGTGTCCCACCCGTGCTGAAGTTTGTCTTTGTCCACCCTGTCAATTTCCCTGAGAATTTTGTAGGTGGTTATCATGTCTCCCCTTACTCTTCTGTTTTCCAGGGACGTGAGGTTCACCTCCTTTAGCCTTTCCTCGTAGCTCATACCTCTCAGTTCCGGAACGAGCCTGGTGTCATACCGCTGAATCTTCTCAAACTTTGTCTTGTGTTTAACTAGGTATAGACTCCAGGCTGGAGCTGCATATTCCAGGATTGGTCTGACATAAGTGGTATACAGGGTCCTGAACGATTCCTTACACAAATTTCTAAAGGCAGTTCTTATGTTGGCCAGTCGAGCATATGCCGCTGATGATATCCTTTTGATGTGGGGCTCTGGGGACAGGTTTGGTGTGATATCAACCCCCCAGATCTTTCTCTCTATTTGACTCTTGCAGGATTTCACCTCCCAGATGGTACCTTGTGTTCAGCCTCCTGCTCCCTTCGCCTAATTTCATTACCTTACACTTTCCTGAGTTGAACTTTAGCAGCCATTTTCTAGACCATTCCTCCAGTTTGTCCAGGTCATCCTGTAGTCTCTGTCTATCTTCATCCGTCTTAATTCTACTCATAATTTTTGCATCATCAGCAAACATTGAGAGGAACGAGTCTATACCCTCCGGAAGATTGTTTATATATATTAGAAATAGGATGGGTTCAAGTACAGAGCCCTGTGGGACTCTGCTGGTGACATCTCGCCACTCTGATGTCTCTCCCCCTCACCGTTACTCGCTGTTTCCTGTTGCATAAGTACTCCCTTCTCCACTGGAGCACCTTCCCTTTTACTCCTGCCTGTTGCTCCAACTTTTTTAACAGCCTTTTATGGGGTACTGTGTCAAAGGCTTTCTGACAGTCCAGGAAAATGCAGCCGGCCCACCGTTCTCTTTCCTGCCTAATTTTTGTTGCCTGGTCATAGAATTCTATTAAACCTGTGAGGCACAATTTACCATCTCTGAACCCATGTTGGTGGTGCGTTACAAAATTATTTCCCTCCAGATGCTCTACGAGCCTTTTCCTCACGATCTTCTCCATCACCTTGCATGGTATACAAGTTAGGGAAACTGGCCTGTAGTTCAGTGCCTCTTGCCTGTCACCCTTCTTGTATATTGGGACTACATTAGCTGTCTTCCAACTTTCTGGTAAGTCTCCTTTTTCCAGTGACCTGTTATGTCACGTCTTGTCCACACCGCACGTTGAACTACAGGGACAATAATATATGTTGTTTGTGTAGGGGAACATGAGAGTAAACCCTGTATTAAAAGGTGTTCTACCAGGGTGCCTCATCAGTACGTACCATACAAGAATAACTAATATTTTCACCAGGTTACAAAATAAACACACGAAAGTAAAATTATATATATAATATGTGTAATAATATATACTCGTATATCTCAAGTAATATAATGGCACACTAAGATAATTATAAGACCATCTTAGTGTGGTCTTATAATTATCACACTAAGGTAATAGAGTGATAATTATATCACATTTCATGACCTTTTCCTTACATCTGCTGCCCTTACTATCTCGTCCCTGGTCATTTCCCTCTGAAGATATACCTCTTTGTAATTCCTTGCATATCTCGGTTTGCTCTTCTTTACTAGGATGTCCTCTTTGATGACCTCGCTCTTGAATACTACCTTGATCACTCTCTTTTTGTCTCTGTTGTACTGGCCAATCCGGAAAAACTATTCTATATCTCGTTCAGCCCCTTCCATTCCTATTTTCTTTAATATCCCTGCCACTGCAGCTTTGTCTTTAGTCCTCCATTCCTCCCTTGTGGTGCCCTGTTGTTCCTTGACACCTACCACTACTACAGCTCTTTTCCTTTCCATTAGCTGGCTTGTGCATTTAGCTGCCTCCTGTGAGGTTACTGCTTTCATTACAACTTCCTTGACTGTGCACATAGCATCTGGGCTCTTCAGTATTTCAGAAAATGTTGGACCAATTGTAGGGGTCCCGGCCATTGCTACACCTCTTGGTACCTGGGGGCTGTGTAACACCACCAATTGTAACACCACTCTAAAATGGAACCCCACTAATAATGTAAACACTACTTATCCTGAGTAACACTTCCCCATCGGTTGCACTTGGTAACACTGTTATGAGCTGACATATGATGGTTACACCGGGACTAAAAAGTACACTGCCAACAAGGAGATGCTAACACAGGATGAAATACGCTGCCACCATCTGCAGAGGAGGGCCTGTTTTAGGCTTTTTATCTCCGTTTGTGCTGCACTTAGTTCTATCTGGAGCTTACATATAGTTTCCCTCAGGTCCTTCAATTCTCCACTGATTTCCATCCATGCCTTAGCAATCATCTCCATGTGTGACTTGTCCAGTCCCTCTCCTCCAGCTTTGTTCTGTTGTCTTACCATCCCGCTTGACCTGTGTGTGTGTGTGTGTGTTTACTAGTTGTGTTTACTAGTTGTGTTTTTGCGGGGGTTGAGCTTTGCTCTTTCGGCCCGCCTCTCAACTGTCAATCAACTGTTTACTAACTACTATTTTTTTTTTTCCCACACACACACCAGGAAGCAGCCCGTGACAGCTGACTAACTCCCAGGTACCTATTAACTGCTAGGTAACAGGGGCCCTTAGGGTGAAAGAAACTTTGCCCATTTGTTTCTGCCTCGTGCGGGAATCGAACCCGCGCCACAGAATTACGAGTCCTGCGCGCTATCCACCAGGCTACGAGGCCCCTGTACCACTGCATTGTGTGTGTGTGTGTGTGTGTGTGTGTGTGTGTGTGTGTGTGTGTGTGTGTGTGTGTGTTTATTGTGGGGCTAACCGGTGGAGGGATGGAGGGAGAAGTGTTGTATTCCTTGTGCACAGTAAGTGTTGTATTGCTCCTCACAACACCCCGCTCTCGCACCCTCCTCACAACACCCCGCTCTCTCACCCTCCTCACAACACCCTCCTCACAACACCCCGCTCTCTCACCCTCCTCACAACACCCTCCTCACAACACCCGCCTCACAACACCCGCCTCACAACACCCGCCTCACAACACCCGCCTCACAACACCCGCCTCACAACACCCGCCTCACAACACCCGCCTCACAACACCCGCCTCACAACACCCCGCTCTCTCACCCTCCTCACAACACCCGCCTCACAACACCCGCCTCACAACACCCGCCTCACAACACCCGCCTCACAACACCCGCCTCACAACACCCGCCTCACAACACCCGCCTCACAACACCCGCCTCACAACACCCTCCTCACAACACCCTCCTCACAACACCCTCCTCACAACACCCTCCTCACAACACCCGCCTCACAACACCCGCCTCACAACACCCGCCTCACAACACCCGCCTCACAACACCCTCCTCACAACACCCGCCTCACAACACCCGCCTCACAACACCCGCCTCACAACACCCCGCTCTCTCACCCTCCTCACAACACCCCGCTCTCTCACCCTCCTCACAACACCCTCCTCACAACACCCTCCTCACAACACCCTCCTCACAACACCCGCCTCACAACACCCGCCTCACAACACCCTCCTCACAACACCCGCCTCACAACACCCGCCTCACAACACCCGCCTCACAACACCCGCCTCACAACACCCTCCTCACAACACCCTCCTCACAACTCCCTCCTCACAACACCCGCCTCACAACACCCGCCTCACAACACCCGCCTCACAACACCCGCCTCACAACACCCTCCTCACAACACCCGCCTCACAACACCCTCCTCACAACACCCGCCTCACAACACCCGCCTCACAACACCCGCCTCACAACACCCTCCTCACAACACCCTCCTCACAACACCCGCCTCACAACACCCGCCTCACAACACCCGCCTCACAACACCCCGCTCTCTCACCCTCCTCACAACACCCCGCTCTCTCACCCTCCTCACAACACCCTCCTCACAACACCCGCCTCACAACACCCGCCTCACAACACCCGCCTCACAACACCCGCCTCACAACACCCGCCTCACAACACCCGCCTCACAACACCCGCCTCACAACACCCGCCTCACAACACCCTCCTCACAACTCCCTCCTCACAACACCCGCCTCACAACACCCCGCTCTCTCACCCTCTTCACAACACCCGCTCTCACCCTCCTCACACACCCTCCTCACAACACCCTCCTCACAACACCCGCCTCACAACACCCGCCTCACAACACCCGCCTCACAACACCCTCCTCACAACTGTTTGTTTCTTGTCTCACTTTCTGAAAAATATGTAAAATAAAAATGAAACTGAATTTAAATTAGATTTTCTCAAGGACTTATTGTAAAATTATTTTGAAGTTATTGCACTCAAATGTGAGCGTTAATTGGGGGGTTGCTTGAATGGTCTGAACAGCACTTATGAGGTGTTTGAGTGGTGCCGTGAACGAGGCTTCTGGCACGGTCTTACAATAGGCTCAGTACAATCCCAGGTTGTGGGACCTTTACCGTGTCGTGGATCAGGGGGTAAGGTACGCAGCTGGGAGTGCTCAGCTCGCTGGTTCGACTCCATGCATTATTCCAACTGATTTTCTCATTAAATATAGTATTAACAAGAACAGGAAATTGGATAACCAAATGGGTTTGTTCTTTTTCCGTATTTGAAGTCTTCTGCTAAAGATAAAAACGGCTCCATGAATTTAGGACAACTAATAAAAATATACGTAGATGTAGCCCGTAGATGTAGCCTGTATGTGTAGACCGTAGGTGTAGCCCGTATGTGAAGCTCGTAGGTGTGGCCCATATGTGAAGCTCGTAGGTGTAGCCCGTATGTGAAGCTCGTAGGTGTAGCCCATATGTGAAGCTCGTAGGTGTAGCCCATATGTGAAGCTCGTAGGTGTAGCCCATATGTGAAGCTCGTAGGTGTAGCCCTATGTGAAGCTCGTAGGTGTAGCCCGTATGTGAAGCTCGTAGGTGTAGCCCATATGTGAAGCTCGTAGGTGTAGCCCGTATGTGAAGCTCGTAGGTGTAGCCCGTATGTGAAGCTCGTAGGTGTAGCCCGTATGTGAAGCTCGTAGGTGTAGCCCATATGTGAAGCTCGTAGGTGTAGCCCATATGTGAAGCTCGTAGGTGTAGCCCATATGTGAAGCTCGTAGGTGTAGCCCATATGTGAAGCTCGTAGGTGTAGCCTGTATGTGAAGCTCGTAGGTGTAGCCCGTATGTGAAGCTCGTAGGTGTAGCCTGTATGTGAAGCTCGTATGTGTAGAACGTAGGTGTAGCCCGTATGTGAAGCTCGTATGTGAAGCTCGTAGGTGTAGCCCGTATGTGAAGCTCGTAGGTGTAGACCGTATGTGAAGCTCGTAGGTGTAGCCCGTATGTGAAGCTCGTATGTGAAGCTCGTAGGTGTAGCCCGTATGTGAAGCTCGTAGGTGTAGCCCGTATGTGAAGCTCGTAGGTGAAGCCCGTATGTGAAGCTCGTAGGTGTAGCCCATATGTGAAGCTCGTAGGTGTAGTCCATATGTGAAGCTCGTAGGTGTAGCCCGTATGTGAAGCTCGTAGGTGTAGCTCGTATGTAGAAGCTCGTAGGTGTAGCCCATATGTGAAGCTCGTAGGTGTAGTCCATATGTGAAGCTCGTAGGTGTAGCCCGTATGTGAAGCTCGTAGGTGTAGCCCGTATGTGAAGCTCGTAGGTGTAGCCCGTATGTGAAGCTCGTAGGTGTAGCCCGTATGTGAAGCTCGTAGGTGTAGCCCGTATGTGAAGCTCGTAGGTGTAGCCCGTATGTGAAGCTCGTAGGTGTAGCCCGTATGTGAAGCTCGTAGGTGTAGCCCGTATGTGAAGCTCGTAGGTGTAGCTCGTATGTGTAGCCCGTATGTGAAGCTCGTAGGTGTAGCCCATATGTGAAGCTCGTAGGTGTAGCCTGTATGTGAAGCTCGTATGTGTAGAACGTAGGTATAGCCCGTAGGTGTAGCCCGTATGTGAAGCTCGTATGTGTAGCCCGTGTGTGAAGCTCGTAGGTGTAGCCCATATGTGAAGCTCGTAGGTGTAGCCTGTATGTGAAGCTCGTATGTGTAGACCGTAGGTATAGCCCGTAGGTGTAGCCCGTATGTGAAGCTCGTATGTGTAGCCCGTATGTGAAGCTCGTAGGTATAGCCCGTATGTGAAGCTCGTAGGTGTAGCCCGTATGTGAAGCTCGTAGGTGTAGTCCATATGTGAAGCTCGTAGGTGTAGCCCATATGTGAAGCTCGTAGGTGTAGCTCGTATGAGAAGCTCGTAGGTGTAGCCCATATGTGAAGCTCGTAGGTGTAGCCCATATGTGAAGCTCATAGGTGTAGCTCATATGTGAAGCTCGTAGGTGTAGCCCGTATGTGAAGCTCGTAGGTGTAGCCCATATGTGAAGCTCGTAGGTGTAGCCTGTATGTGAAGCTCGTAGGTGTAGCCCGTATGTGAAGCTCGTAGGTGTAGCCCGTATGTGAAGCTCGTAGGTGTAGCCCATATGTGAAGCTCGTAGGTGTAGCCCGTATGTGAAGCTCGTATGTGAAGCTCGTAGGTGTAGCCCGTATGTGAAGCTCGTAGGTGTAGCCCGTATGTGAAGCTCGTAGGTGTAGCCCGTATGTGAAGCTCGTAGGTGTAGCCCGTATGTGAAGCTCGTATGTGAAGCTCGTAGGTGTAGCCCGTATGTGAAGCTCGTAGGTGTAGCCCGTATGTGAAGCTCGTAGGTGTAGCCCGTATGTGAAGCTCGTAGGTGTAGCCCGTATGTGAAGCTCGTAGGTGTAGCCCGTATGTGAAGCTCGTATGTGAAGCTCGTAGGTGTAGCCCGTATGTGAAGCTCGTAGGTGTAGCCCGTATGTGAAGCTCGTAGGTGTAGCCTGTATGTGAAGCTCGTAGGTGTAGCCCGTATGTGAAGCTCCATGAATATCCTGTGGGTCGTGGAGAATGTGTCGTGGAGTCCTCATAAACAAAGGCCAAATACTTGTTAATCAAGCCGCCTCCCCCCCCCCCCCCCCAAGCCCACTATCACGTGTTTAAGAATTTATAACCTTCTTTCTCGACGCATAACTAACCTAATATAGCCTTACCTATGCAGCAAATGCTAATATATAATAATAATAATTTTTATTTAAGAAATACATATTTTAATTAAACGGTATGTTAAAGTTGAGGTGAGTTTCTCTTAGATGCTGCTCATTAAACGGTAGGTTAAAGTTGAGGTGAGTTTCTCTTAGATGCTGCTCATTAAACGGTAGGTTAAAGTTGAGGTGAGTTTCTCTTAGATGCTGCTCATTAAACGGTAGGTTAAAGTTGAGGTGAGCTTCTCTTAGATGCTGCTCATTAAACGGTATGTTAAAGTTGAGGTGAGCTTCTCTTAGATGCTGCTCATAAAATATATGGCCTCAGGCGTCTGATTAATGGTCAGGAAACCACGTTGGTAATATCCAGGCAACAATATTATTTATTGTCTGTACAGTGTTTAGATCTACATATTTCTCAATACAACATTCTAAGGAGGATTTAGCTGCCAATAAAACGTCCTTAGGGATTTAGGGAGTAAATCACAACAACTTACTTGCTTTTGCAGGTCTCATGTGTTGTTCTTATTACTTGCTTCTGGCGAAGGTTGTAAATTGGATTATAAGCAAATATACTGTTGACTCCCTTCATTACTTTTAAATCTAATAACAAAATAATGTTTCAGGTATGTGTGTGAGAGTATTAACGGGCCGGTGGCGCTGCTGGTAAGGTAAGGTAAGCACCTGTGGCTGGCTGGCGGTGACCTCCTCTAATACACTATAACTCTTTCATTACTATTGTTTCCATACACCTACTGCAGACACAATTGATTATACATTCATCATTGTTTGAATAGTCTGTCACACTATTTTTAACCCTAACTAACCCAGTCCAGCCAGGCCTAAGCCCAGCCTAGTCAAGGAAACAATACCCAACCCAACCCTGTATTGAGCATTCGCCCAGGAAAAAGTACACCTTAAAGAACGCTATATTGGAAGCAGCGCCATGACGCTCATACTAACGTAATTTACTCTGAAAATATCAGCCGTCCGAATTCAAACGCAGTTTGAAAAAATATGCCACAGGCTTGGCTTGAGCTGCTCCACTGTAGACTGTAATAACACCCGCTCCTGTTGTGACAGAAGCGGTTGGGCCTGGCCACGAATCATGCCACACCGGATGGGATAGGACAGGTGCCTCTCGTAATCAGTTTGGATGTTTGTGACCCGGGTGGGTTTTATCACAGGTGTTAGCTCAAACTGGATAATAGAAGGGATATGAACCCGATAACGTTAGTGTTTCCGGTCAGTCAAGCATATAATCTAGACAGTGTGTGACCTTACAGGTTACCTGTCTCATATTACATAACACCAGGGATTTAATATTACTCTTCCCACGCAGAATATTTGTGCCCGTTATTAAGCCTTCACCTGCACGCTAAATGTTATATACTGTAGACATAACCGTTGGAAATGTGCGCTCTACAGGGCTAATGAACGTCGTGTTTAATAGTAGGTTTGGAAGGTTGGTATAGTTTGGTAGAGTGAGTGCAGTAAGAGCATGCAGTCTGCACGCTTGTCTGGTCGTGATAGCGCCCGGGACGGGGATAAGATATCTTACCTGAAATTCGATTAATATTTAGCTTAAGGTCTCAAGCAAGTCGGCCACTGGAAATATTCAGGCTGAAATCTGTATTATCTGAAACCTTTCATGTGGATCAAAGTCCACATGAAGGTTACATGATCATGAACACTACGAGTAGATGGTGATCATGGTTGTGGAGATGCTGGTCTTGGTTGTGTTCAAACACAGTAGATCATATGAGAGAGAGAAATAGAGCATATATGAGAGAGGAATAGACATATAAGAGAGAGGAACAGGCAGACAAAAACACTGGAGGAGTACAGAGGGGGAGGGAGACATCCACAAGACTGGGTGTCTTGCCCTTGTGTATACCCATACACAAGGGCACAATGATCACTTGTTCATAGTGGTATTTGATGCTCTAAGGTCTCAATGTTTATCTCATTCTGGGTGAAGATCAGGTCCAGAAAACTTTGTGTATCTCCTCGCCGTTCTCTTGTGTCCTCCTTTACATGTTGTGTTAACAAGTTTCTTTCTACAACTTTCACTAATTTCCCCCCCCCCCCCCTCTCCGTTTCTTCCCCACCATGAGGATTTCTGGATTCCCAGTCACTCTCTCCATGGTTTAGGTCCCCCATGACTAACGTTTAGCGCTCATTCTGTGCGTCACTGTTGCTATTCTCAGCAATGCATCTATGCGTGCTTTGTTGTTGGTATATTTATGCCTGAGTCTTCTGTTGCTTGCAAGGGAGTAATAAATTACTAGGACCACTGTTCTTTTTCTATCTGTTATCCCAATGATGGAGTCTGTGTATGCATTTGCATTCTGATCTTTCAGTTCTTCGAACTGCCACTCCCTTTTTACTAGTAGTGCAACTCCTCCTCTTTTCCTTAAGGAAAACATTCATTCAGGCCATTAAAGTAGCCTGCTCTGAGCACTCTAATTTTGTCAAAGTAAACGTGCCGGCCACTCGAGACACTCGATGAAGAGCACCCCGTGCGAGCCGGCGGGGCTAGTTAGCTGTTGGGAGCGTGACAGTAAGCACCAGGCGGTGTACCGTCAGTCCCGAACTGACATCCAACTACCAGCTTTTTAACCGCAACAACTTTAATATATGCTATTGGAGCTGGAATTACCGCGGAGGGAGGTTGTATTAGTCAGGGGGGAACTCAGGGGTGGGTGTGGGCATTGGGGCAAAAGGGGGAAAGAGGGAAATGGAGGAAGAGGTAGGGGGGGGGGTCCCCCCCTGTGGCCCCCTCCCAAGGGTGGGTGGGGGTCACATGGAAGGAGAGGGGATGAGGAGGGGTGAGGGCTGGGCGGGTTTTGGGGGTTGAGGGGATGAGGGGGTCCTTGGAATGTTGGATGAAGCAGATGGATTTGAATGCAGTGGGGTCAGAGGGGTCAGGGGAGGTGTTGGGGAGATAAGCAGGGGCAGGGAGGGCTGATTTGGGGAGGGAGTGACCTGGTTGGCACGGGGTGGGTTAGCACTGGGGTGTGTAACTACGCTCAACTTGGAAGAGTTGTATCGTGTAGGTTTGCTCGCCCTGTGGGCTATCTGTTCCTCTTTCGTCATATATTTATCAATATACACGTTGTAGTAGTTTTCGCTACCTCTGAGTAAGTGTTTGTGATGCAGTATGTAATCCACTGCCTCTTCGTTAGTGAACTGTACCAGGACAGGTCGTTTCCTGTCACAGTTGTATGGTCCAATGCGTCGTTGAACTTGCACCTCATTCCCTGCCATCTGGGCTCTCATGTCTCTCAAGATCCCCTGTAGCTCCAAATCCTCAATCTCGATCCTTTCCTGCCTCGATGGTGCCCTGGCTTCAAGCAATCCATGGATTATGATTGTCCTCTTTCTCAGTGCAGGGTCATGCTGGTGGCCCCCCCCCTGGCTGACCCCCACCCCTCCCACACTCGCTACTCCATCCACTACTACTCCCCCTTCCCCTGCCAAGCTTCCCTTATTCCTGTCAATTTCATTAGTAAGCCTAGTTAATTCTCCTTTCCATTCTACCCTTCCTGATTTCCTCTTGAATATAATCCATAAACTCTTGTTTGAGTCTTTGAACCTCGTTCTGTATCTTATTAAAGATTTCACTTTTAATCCCCTGGATTAGATTATCTATCCAAACATCCCTCTTCTCTACAAATTTCCCAATCATATTCTCCACAAACCTATCTTCTTCCTCAATCATAATACTGCTGGACCTAGACGCCCTTCCTGACCTAGTCATTGCTATAATGCAAACTTACCCACAGGGGTTCCAAGTATCTTACCGTCCTGCTAACACACAATAGGTGAGTGAATCTCCAAGCGTCGTTCCACGTGGTGTTTGGAGGGTTGCTGCCGGGGGTGAGGTCACGGTTAGAGGTCGGTGAGGTCTTCTCCACACTGCACACTGCCACAGTACTTCATCAACTATTTTCAATTACGCTACTTATACTGTTTTTCTTCACTACCTTATGGCTTTAGTCAAAACCCAAGTTTTTTCACTCACTTGTACACACTTTTCCACATCGAAGTAGCCTGATTACCCCTCCCACTCCACTAGTGTACCAGGAGCTCCCAACACACGTCCACCCAACACGATGGTCACAACACAAGTTGTGTGTGTGTGTGTACTCACCTAGTTGTGCTTGCGGGGGTTGAGCTCTGGCTCTTTGGTCCCGCCTCTCAACTGTCAATCAACTGGTGTACAGATTCCTGAGCCTACTGGGCTCTATCATATCTACATTCGAAATTGTGTATGGAGTCAGCCTCCCACATCACTGCCTGTGTGTGTGTGTGTGTGTGTGTGTGTGTGTGTGTGTGTGTGTGTGTGTGTGTGTGTGTGTGTGTGTGTGTGTGTGTACTCACCTATTTGTACTCACCTATTTGTGCTTGCAGGATCGAGCATTGACTCTTGGATCCCGCCTTTCCAGCTATCGGTTGTTTACAGCAATGACTCCTGTCCCATTTCCCTATCTTACCTAGTTTTAAAAGTATGAATAGTATTTGTTTCCACAACCTGTTCCCCAAGTGCATTCCATTTTTCCACTACTCTCACGCTAAAAGAAAACTTCCTAACATCTCTGTGACTCATCTGAGTTTCCACCCATGTCCCCTCGTTCTGTTATTATTACGTGTGAACATTTCATCTATTTCCACTTTGTCAATTCCCCTGAGTATTTTATATGTCCCTATCATATCTCCTCTCT
This sequence comes from Procambarus clarkii, assembly GCF_020424385.1. Classification (NCBI taxonomy): domain Eukaryota; kingdom Metazoa; phylum Arthropoda; class Malacostraca; order Decapoda; family Cambaridae; genus Procambarus; species Procambarus clarkii. The sequence continues at coordinate 800,487 of NC_059583.1, read as the reverse complement.
CCCTTCTTTTCTCTCGTGTCGTAAAGTTCAGTTCCTTCAGACACTCTTCATATCCCATCCCTCGTAACTCTGGGACAAGCCTCGTCGCAAACCTCTGAACCTTCTCCAGTTTCTTTATGTGTTTCTTCAGGTGGGGGCTCCATGATGGCGCGGCATACTCTAAGATGGGTCTCACGTAGGCAGTGTAAAGCGCCCTAAAAGCCTCCTCATTTAGGTTTCTGAATGAAGTTCTAATTTTCGCCAGTGTAGAGTACGCTGCTGTCGTTATCCTACTTATATGTGCCTCAGGAGTTAGATTAGGTGTCACATCCACTCCCAGGTCTCTTTCTCGAATCGTTACAGGTAGGCTGTTCCCCTTCATTGTGTACTGTCCCTTTGGTCTCCTGTCACCTGATCCCATTTCCATAACTTTACATTTACTGGTGTTAAACTCCAGTAGCCATTTCCCTGACCATCTCTGCAACCTGTTTAAGTCCTCTTGGAGGATCCTACAATCCTCGTCTGTGAACTCTTCTCATTAATTTTGCGTCATCCGCAAACATTGACATGTATGATTCCACTCCTGTAAACATATCATTTACGTAAATTAGAAAGAGGATTGGTCCCAGCACCGATCCTTGAGGTACTCCACTTGATACTGTTCGCCAGTCCGACTTCTCGCCCCTTATCATTACCCTCTGGCTCCTTCCTGTTAGGTAGTTCTTCACCCATACTAGGGCCTTTCCGCTTACTCCTGCCTGCCTCTCAAGTTTGTATAGCAGTCTCATGTGCGGTACTGTATCAAAGGCCTTTTGGCAGTCAAGAAATATGCAGTCTGCCCAGCCTTCTCTATCCTGCCTTATCCTTGTTACTTTATCATAGAATTCTAAAAGGTTTGTTAGGCATGATTTCCTTGTCCAGAACCCATGTTGGTGCTTGTTTACAAACCCAATGCTCTCCAGGTGCTCAACAAGTCTTAGCCTAATTATTCTTTCAAGTATTTTGCAGGGGATGCTTGTCAATGATACGGGTCTGTAGTTAAGTGCCTCCTCCCTATCACCTTTTTTGAAAATCGGTACATTTGCCTCCTTCCAGCAACTGGGCAATTCTCCCGACATAAGTGACTCATTAAAGATCATTGCCAGAGGCACGCTGAGAGCCTGCGCTGCCTCTTTAAGTATCCACGGTGATACTTTGTCTGGTCCAACAGCTTTATTTGCATCCAGTGTTGTCAACTGTTTCATTACATCCTCTGCTGTCACCTCTATATCAGATAGTCTTTCATCTTGGGTAATCTCTTCTAACAATGGGAGCTGCTCAGGCTCGGTTGTGAACACTCCATGGAATTTTGCATTCAGTACCTCGCAGATTTCCTGGTCGCTTTCTGTATATGCCCCTTCTGTTTTCCTCAGTCTTGTCACTTGGTCATTTACCGACATCTTCCTTCTTATATGGCTATGTAGTAATTTAGGTTGCTTTTTCGCTTTGACTGCAATATCATTCTCATAATTTCTTTCCGACACTCGTCTTATGTTAATGTAATCATTCCTAGCTCTGTTACATCTAATCCTGTTGTCCTCTGTCCTTTGTCTTCTGTACTTCCTCCACTCCCTCCTGCTTCTCACCTTTGCTTCCTGACACTGTCTATTAAACCATGGGTTATTATATTCCCTCCTGCTTTTTTCCTTTATTGTTGGAATAAATCTCTCTTCGGCCTCCTTGCATTTCAATATGACTTGGTTCATCATACCTTTCACTGTTTTTCCTCTAAGTTCTTCCTCCCACTGCACTTCTCCCAGGTAGTCCCTTATCCTTCTGTAGTCCCCTTTTCTGTAATCAAGTCTCCTTTCCCAGACCTCTTGTCCTTTGGTCACAATTTTAAGCTCCATCATGTAGTCAAAGACTAGGACATAATGGTCACTAGCTCCTAGTGGTATTTCATGTTCCAACTGCTCGATGTCTTCTACATTCTGGGTGAAAATGAGATCTAATAGGCTGGGCGTATCCCCTCCTCTTTCCCTAGTATCTTCTTTCACATGCTGTGTTAGGAAATTCCTGTCAATAACGTCTACCAGCTTCGCTCCCCAGCTGTGTGTGTGTGTGTGTGTGTGTGTGTGTGTGTGTGTGTGTGTGTGTGTGTGTGTGTGTGTGTGTGTGTGTGTGTGTGTCTGTGTGTCTGTGTGTCTGTGTGTGTCTGTGTGTGTCTGTGTGTGTGTGTGTGTTACTGGCATGTCCACCAGTACAACTCTCTCACGGCTCCCCCACATGTTTCATAGCAAGACCTTTAGGTTTAATTATTTTTGTGCTAATCTCCAGTAACGCAAATGTCAGTCCCGTCGCTGGGAAGCTCCAAATGCCAACACCGGCTCCGTTCCCATGTAATTTTTACAAACATTCCCGCCTAGCTGGTTACTTCATTACCTATTTATTTAATAGGTAAGTGATGAGTCACCCTGCGTAGGTTGTCCCATTTCCGATAATTATAGGCCGCACCAAATGCTACAAGGATTGAAGTGTCTATCATTACTGTTCTCTTGATTAACATAAAAGGCGCAGGCCATTATACCATGAATCATTGTACTGCAACTGTTGTTATCTGCTACACTTATTGTACTACAACTGTTGTACTGTTGTTATTTGCTACACTTATTGTACTACAACTGTTGTTATCTGCTACACTTATTGTACTACAACTGTTGTACTGTTGTTATCTGCTACACTTATTGTACTACAACTGTTGTACTGTTATTTGCTACACTTATTGTACTACAACTGTTGTACTGTTGTTATCTACTACAATCACATTAAACAACAGTTGTTGTATTTTATAACCCCTCTAATTGCAATCTTTAAGCTACAACTTTTGTACAATTTTTTTTAATTACAATCACAATATACAACAATTATAGTACTATTATAACGTACCAGCACAATGTACTACAACCATAGTACTACTGTCATACCCACTAAATTGATAATATACTAGAATAGTTACACACAGAAATCATAATTGCGTGATGCATCAAATGAACAATCCACAAGGGATTTGAACAAATCCCTTGTGGATTTGATCATTTGATGCATCACGCAATTGGGATTTTTGTGTGTAATGAAGTAAGGCGAAGAGGAAGAACGGCCTATTGACATAGCTCGAGTCCAGGGGGGAGTTGTGTACTATTGACATAGCTCGAGTCCAGGGGGGAGTTGTGTACTATTGACATAGCTCGAGTCCAGGGGGGAGTTGTGTACTATTGACATAGCTCGAGTCCAGGGGGGAGTTGTGTAAAACCCTGGTTTGTGCCTCTGAGAGGCTGCAGGATCCAATAAGTTCAGTAGAACTTCGGTTTCAACTCCTTTTGACCATGTCGTAGCTCAGTCGAATAAGGCAGCGTCTGGGATGCTCTCGGACGGAGGTTCGAATCCTCGTCACCGCGCTTGTTGATTTGTTTACTAGAATAATTGTACTAGAATAACTAGTCACAATATACAACCGTTGTACTACTGTTATAACAATTACTATCACAAATATACTACAACCGTTGCACTATAATAATTACAATCACAATATATACAACAACCGTTATACAATAATAACTATAATGTGCTACAAGTGTTGTACTATTATAGCCAGTAGAGTCACGATATACAGTCATTGTACTATTATAACACAGTCACAATACACCACAACCGTTGTACCATTATAATGTCAAGCCACAGTATGCAACAAGGGATGTAATGTCTACTACAATTACCACGGGATGGGATGGCTGGTGATGGCACTATGTTGGACCCTAACATTTCATCATCTTAGTCATTATGTAATGCTGAGGTAACTCATCTGTAATATCGACTGCACTACTTACATAAACCGTCTCTCTGTAATGCTGAGGTAAACTATATAATGCTGAGGTAAACTATATAATGCTGAGGTGAACTATATAATGCTGAGGTGAACTATATAATGCTGAGGTGAACTATATAATGCTGAGGTAAACTATATAATGCTGAGGTAAACTATATAATGCTGAGGTAAACTATATAATGCTGAGGTGAACTATATAATGCTGAGGTGAACTATAATGCTGAGGTAAACTATAATGCTGAGGTGAACTATATAATGCTGAGGTAAACTATATAATGCTGAGGTAAACTATAATGCTGAGGTGAACTATATAATGCTGAGGTAAACTATATAATGCTGAGGTAAACTATAATGCTGAGGTGAACTATATAATGCTGAGGTAAACTGAATATGTAGTACCGAGGTAAACTCTCCTAGTGATGATGGTGAGGAAAATCATCTTTCAGTAATGCTGACGTAAACCATCCAAGTTCTTGCCGTTATAAGTGTTAGTGAAGCTGGGACAACATGTTTACACTCCCGCCATGCACTCTGGCGCCGTCATCTGGCCCTCTCCTGCCTCACTTTCCCGCCGGTTCCTGTTCCGGCTTCAGTAGAAGCCTCAGGAAATCCTTGTTCAGTACTAGTCCAGGTTGCAATCTTTATACCATGTAGTGGTCTACTTGCTAGCGCGTGGGAACACCTACCGAATAGGTTCGAACCCTCATCACTGCTCCTACTGATTTTATCACTGATGCAGTCACGTTAGTGTGATTACTGAGTGTGTATACATATTATTGTTACCAGGAAGGTTCATAGCTGCTATCATAGTCAACTGATATTTATTTTATGATAAGCATTGTGTTGCCTTTCTCTGTGATAATTCCTGATTCAAAAATTATATAAAACAGAAAAGGAAATGAATTGGAAAGATGTAAATGGTGATTGTGTTTTTCAGACACCTTACAGGATGTGTATCGCAGGTGTATCGCCTCCTTAGGCTACCCAACTCCTGCTAAGCTTTGTGACTCAGTTTTAAGATGCAAAGCTGTGTCTTCTTACGAAGAGGCAAGAGTTACCACATCATCTCCTGAAAACAGTCTACGAACATTGAATTTCCTGATGGTAGGAAGGTAGATTGGGCAGGAGTTTGGCGGAGGTGTAGGGATGATGGAGGCGAAGTGGGCTGCCGTCCCTGAGCCGTGTGTGGTGACGGGTGGCAGCCGTGACGAGGGCTGCACCTCCCCCATCACTGGTAACGTTGACCCGCCTCTCACATTCTCCTGCGTGTTTACTGTCGCTGCCTCGCATGCAGATGAGCTGGCACTTGCTCGCGCCCAAGGTCACCTCCCGTCTCCACCACCCTCCCTCCGTCCACACCACATGCAGGCGTCCAAGGTCACCTCCCGTCTACACCTCCCTCCGTCCACACCACATGCAGGCGTCCAAGGTCACCTCCCGTCTACACCACCCTCCCTCCGTCCACACCACATGCAGGCGCCCAAGGTCACCTCCCGTCTACACCTCCCTCTACACCTCCCTCCGTCCACACCACATGCAGGCGCCCAAGGTCACCTCCCGTCTACACCTCCCTCTACACCTCCCTCCGTCCACACCACATGCAGGCGTCCAAGGTCACCTCCCGTCTACACCTCCCTCTACACCTCCCTCCGTCCACACCACATGCAGGCGCCCAAGGTCACCTCCCGTCTACACCTCCCTCTACACCTCCCTCCGTCCACACCACATGCAGGCATCCAAGGTCACCTCCCGTCTACACCTCCCTCTACACCTCCCTCCGTCCACACCACATGCAGGCGCCCAAGGTCACCTCCCGTCTACACCTCCCTCTACACCTCCCTCCGTCCACACCACATGCAGGCGTCCAAGGTCACCTCCCGTCTACACCTCCCTCTACACCTCCCTCCGTCCACACCACATGCAGGCGCCCAAGGTCACCTCCCGTCTACACCTCCCGTCTCCACCTCCCTCCCTCCGTCCACACCACATGCAGGCGTCCAAGGTCACCTCCCGTCTACACCTCCCTCTACACCTCCCTCCGTCCACACCACATGCAGGCGCCCAAGGTCACCTCCCGTCTACACCTCCCGTCTACACCACCCTCTACACCTCCCGTCTCCACCAGCCTCTACACCTCCCGTCTCCACCAACCTCTACACCTCTCGTCTCCACCTCCCGTCTCCACCAACCTCTACACCTCCCGTCTCCACCAGCCTCTACACCTCTCGTCTCCACCAGCCTCTACACCTCCCGTCTCCACCAACCTCTACACCTCTCGTCTCCACCAGCCTCTACACCTCTCGTCTCCACCAACCTCTACACCTCCCGTCTCCACCAGCCTCTACACCTCTCGTCTCCACCAGCCTCTACACCTCCCGTCTCCACCAACCTCTACACCTCTCGTCTCCACCAGCCTCTACACCTCTCGTCTCCACCAGCCTCTACACCTCCCGTCTCCACCAACCTCTACACCTCTCGTCTCCACCAGCCTCTACACCTCCCGTCTCCACCAGCCTCTACACCTCTCGTCTCCACCTCCCGTCTCCACCAACCTCTACACCTCTCGTCTCCACCAACCGTCTCCACCAGCCTCTACACCTTCTCTCTCTCCACCAGCCTCTACACCTTCTCTCTCCACCAGCCTCTACACCTCTCTCTCCACCAGCCTCTACACCTTCTCTCTCCACCAGCCTCTACACCTTCTCTCTCCACCAGCCTCTCCACCTCCCGTCTCCACCAACCTCTCCACCTCCCGTCTCCACCAACCTCTACACCTCCCGTCTCCACCAACCTCTCCACCTCCCGTCTCCACCAACCTCTACACCTCCCGTCTCCACCAACCTCAACACCTCCCGTCTCCACCAACCTCTCCACCTCCCGTCTCCACCAGCCTCTACACCTCCCGTCTCCACCAACCTCTACACCTCCCGTCTCCACCAACCTCTACACCTCCCGTCTCCACCAGCCTCTACACCTCCCGTCTCCACCAACCTCTACACCTCCCGTCTCCACCAACCTCTCCACCTCCCGTCTCCACCAACCTCTCCACCTCCCGTCTCCACCAACCTCTACACCTCCCGTCTCCACCAACCTCTCCACCTCCCGTCTCCACCAACCTCTACACCTCCCGTCTCCACCAGCCTCTACACCTCTCGTCTCCACCAACCTCTACACCTCCCGTCTCCACCAACCTCTACACCTCCCGTCTCCACCAACCTCTCCACCTCCCGTCTCCACCAACCTCTACACCTCCCGTCTCCACCAGCCTCTACACCTCTCGTCTCCACCAACCTCTACACCTCCCGTCTCCACCAGCCTCTACACCTCCCGTCTCCACCAACCTCTACACCTCTCGTCTCCACCAGCCTCTACACCTCCCGTCTCCACCAACCTCTACACCTCCCGTCTCCACCAAGCTACCCAAGACAGGTTAGGACTATGAGCGTGCACCTGGGGTTGAGCTGTGAAAGATGATGTGCAAATCCTGTTGACTTTTGCTGAGTTAAATGGATCTGAGACAGCCTAGTTAGCTTCTTTTTGACACACTGTACTCCACTTCATATAGTCTAGGGTAGCTGCACAAATGCAGATGTACTTAATATGTTAATAAAAAAAAAATGAGACAGACATTGCAGCCAAATTAGCGTGTAACAAAGATGAAGTTGAATTAGATCTAGGTATCCCCAGCTCTGCTGTCAAAACTGTATTGGTCCAAGCACTCAGGTCTGATAGAAAAGAAATTACTGATTCCCAACGACCTGAAAGTACTAGTATAAAAAGCTATGATTTGTTCAGATCTGAAACCTATATCTATGGGCAGCACAAAACGTCGACCAGACTGTGCGACACAGTGGTTGCCAGGATCAGGTTGGGTTACCGTGGGGGCCTCGTAGCCTGGTGGATAGCGCGCAGGGCTCGTAATTCTGTGGCGCGGGTTCGATTCCCGCACGAGGCAGAAACAAATGGGCAAAGTTTATTTCACCATGAATGCCCCTGTTACCTAGCAGTAAATAGGTACCTGGGAGTTAGTCAGCTGTCACGGGCTGCTTCCTGGGGGTGAAGGCCTGGTCGAGGACCGGGCCGCGGGGACACTAAAGCCCCGAAATCATCTCAAGATAACCGTTACCTGTGGCAGGTGGCTGCAGGTGACGGATCTCCCAATCCTGAGCACTCCAGGTGCAAACTCTGTGAGCAGGAACTGCGGCATGATCTCCCACACTACATCACTGAATGCCCAGTTATTAGACCTTTCAGACCAGTTGGCATGAGGTACCTGGAGCTTTGCAATTATTTTATTCACTCTCGTATTCTTGAAGATATCCTCACAGTGTACCCAAAATTTGCCAGTGCCGGCTACTAAACATATATGGCCCTGTATGACTAACCATCCTGCGAGATGGGGACTTGTATTACCACTGCTGCCTTATTCACTCTTGTGTTGATGATATCCTCAAAATGCTTCCGGAGTCTGCCAGTGCAGACTGCCTATCACATGCCTCTGTATGACTAACCATCATGTGTGATGGGGATTTTATAGCATCACGTAGCTAGCTTTTTTGACACACTGTACTCCACTTCATATAGTCTAGGGCAGCTGCACTAATGCAGATGTACCTCATGTATTAATAAAAAAAAAATGTAGCGGACGTTTTTGGGTACCATAGACTTAAACGAGTCCGTAGATTTTCTTGAGAGCATCATAGTAGTTCTTTGACTCATGTCTTTAGTGAGATGCATAATTTGAAGTATGATGAATGGTACCGATATAAGAATTTACTACAATGATGTATAACAAATATGGACGTGTAGGAGAATGCAAAGACACTGTGTGAGTATATGCAGACATGTTTTTAAAACTGATTTTCAGTAATTGATTAAAGAATACTTGTACATAAACAGAATTACAAAACTTGGTGTAGGGAAAGAATTACGCTGGTGATGGAAATATTATCTTACTATGGAAAACTAATGTATCTTGATTTGTAAACTTTGGTAAACTAAAATACTATGGATAGAATTTGTAAAATCATTTGTGCCGGAAAAATGTATGTACCTGCCTTTATCTAGCCTCACGTCCTCGTTCTCTCTCCGCTACATGCGGTAACATTATGATGAGCCTCAACCAGCTGGTGAGAGGCTTGCTCTCCACCATCCTGCTGACAGGCATTGTTGTGGAGTACTGATAACGACCCGTCTCCCTCTCCCTCCCTCCCTCTGGCCTTCTTACTCTAACGAGGGAACGCTCAGACCATCAGTCATGCACTTACCATACAGGCTGGCTGACAGCCTACGAATGAAAACAAAAGTGAAAGAGGTGATGAAACTGTGAAAGGGAGAGGATGGGTACACAGGGAATAATGATAGAGGTGTGGGAAGAACTCAACGAAAGATTCATGGAAGTCTTCACAATGGAGTAAGGAGAACTCCGTGAACTAAAAGGTGGCAATAAACCAGGCAACCTTGGAAGATATTGAAATTACCAGAGATGAAACTAGGAGCTGTCTGCTAGAACTGGACGTGACTAAGGCTGTTAGCCCTGACAGAATCTTACCAAGGATGCTAAAAGCACTTCGGCAGAAGCACTTTGTATGCCATTCTGTGGTGTATAACAAGTCACAGGAGACCTACCAGAAAGTTGAAAGACAGCTAATGTAGACCCAATATCCAAAAATGGACAGGATCCCAATATATTGCGATGGACAGGAGGCACTAAACTTCAGGCAGGTGTCTCTTGCTTGTATACCATGCAAGGTGATGGAGAATGATAGTGAAAAAAAAGGTTGTAGCACATCTGGAGAGAAGGGACTTTGTAAACACACTAGCATGGATTCAGGGATGGCAAATCGTGCCTCACAGGTTTCATAGAATTCTGTGATCGATCAACAAGCATTAAGCAAGAAAGAGAAGAATGGGCAGAATGCATTTTCTTGGATTGTCAGAAAGCTTTTGACACAAAAGAGGTAAGGTGCTCAAGTGGATAAGGGAGTACCTAACAACAGGAATAAGAGTTACTGTGAGGGGTGAGACCTCGGAAAGGTGTGATGTCACCAGCGGAGTCCCACAGGGTTCTGTACTCGGTCCTATCCTGATACTTATATATGTAAATGATTTTCCAGAAGGTTCCTCATTCCTCTCAATGTTTGCTGATGATGCTAAAATTATGAGAAGTATTAAGACAGGAGGACAGCAAGAGACTGCAAGATGACCTGGACAGACTGAAGGAATGGTCCAACAAATGGCTACTAGAGTTTAACTATAGCAGCCATTTGTTGGACATAACACAAGATACCAGTAGAGAGAATTCCTTTAGGAATTAGGAAGAGAAAAAGATCTGGGGGTTGATATCCCGTCTGACCTGTCCCCCTGAAGTCCACATCAAAAAGATATCATCAGCAGAATATGAAAGAGTGCACTGCCTTTAGAAACTTGTGTAAGAAATCATTCAGAATTTTGTATACCTCACATCACACCAATCCTGGAGTATATGGCTCCAGTGTGGAGTCCACATCTAGTCAAACAGAAAACGAAATTAGAAAAAGTTCAGAGGTCCCCGAGCTGAGGGGTATGAGCTTCGAGGAAAGACAACTGGAATTAAACCTTACGACACTGGAAGACAGAAGAGTAAGGGGAGATATGATTACCACCTATTCAATTATCAAAGGAATTGATTGGGTAGATAATGACAAACTATTTAGCACGGGTGGAACGCGAACAAGGGGACATAGGTGGAAACTTAGTACCCAAATGAGTCATAGAGACATTAGACATAATTTTGTCTTTGACAGAGTACTTAATAAATGGAATGCACTAGGAAGTGATATGGTGGAGGCTGACTCCATACACAGTTTCAAATGTAGATATGATAGATCCCGATAGGCTCAAGAACCTGTACACCAATTAATTGACAGTTGAGAGGCGGGACAGAGCCAAAGCTCAACATGTCCAGCAAGCACAACTAGGCGAGTACATGTACTTAACGTTCGAGCTGACAGACTACAAAGTTACATTCCTGTGTACGCTCCATAAAAAGTTAAGGTGCTACGTAGAATATGAATGTAAGCTGCTTGGCATTTTACCCAGAGGAAGGTATTTAACAGAGAGCTTGGCGGAGATGTTTATAATGCGGGTCACCCCGCCCGCACCCGACACCACCCTTCCCTCTCCCACAAAACTGGTGTGACCTCCTAAGTCGGTAATGAATGTTAGATTAAGTCGGGTTCTGTTAGAAGGATACAACTAGGTGAAGGCGGGTTGCTATGTGAGAGGCGCCACCAGCCGGCCATGAGGCTGGACGGTCCCGCCCTCTTACAAATTACGGCTGAATTGGCCGTTTGCTCGTATGGCCGAAACTGGACGTAATTTGAAAATGAAAAAAAAATTTAAAATAAATTTAGGATTTTGTTTTTCCAAAACAGTAAGTTAAGGGTCCTCTGATAGGGTAGGTGGGCAGGAAATTTTCCTTAAGTTTCAAAACGTCATGAATTTTTTTTAATTGAAAGTTTCCTCTCGCGGGTGATAGCAGGTACGAGGGATGAGTGTGTACGCCTTTATTGTCCTCGGCGTAATGTGTGGCTTATTCTCGGCTAAAAGCACTTTGAGCAAAGACTCGCCGAGTCTACGCAAGGGTATATGGGAATACTTTTTTTTAAACCGATTCAGTAACAAATGATTAATTTTAATTTCTTTTAAATCCTCAAAATTTGTAAACTAAAATCTATATACTTGCATTGGTAAACCTGCTATGGAAAACTATCTTTCGTAAACTCTTGATATATACACGTGCTTTGGAAAACTCACTCAATTTTTCACTCACATTGGAAAACATTTTATGGAAAACTAAAGACTAGATTTATATTGGAAAACAGAATCTGAAATACTCTTACACTCCCCCCCTCCCCTCCCATATCAACCACTTGGGCTGGACGGTAGAGCGACGGCCTGGCTTCATGCAGGTCATGCTCAAGTATTACCTCTTACCTTCAGGTCTTCCTTCACCAGCACAGCCACTCTTCCCCCCTTCCTAGTTTTCCTGTCACGTCTCCAAACTGAGCAGCCCCTTGGGAATACCACCTCATTTAAAATATTTTCTTCGCGTTTTGTCTCTGTTAATGCCACAATATCTGGGACTTTGAGCTGAATTATATCCTTCAACTCCAATATTTTTTCTCTCACTCCATCGAGGAGCCGGTCGGCCGAGCGGACAGCACGCTGGACTTGTGATCCTGTGGTCCTGGGTTCGATCCCAGGCGCCGGCGAGAAACAATGGGCAGAGTTTCTTTCACCCTATGCCCCTGTTACCTAGCAGTAAAATTGGTACCTGGGTGTTAGTCAGCTGTCACGGGCTGCTTCCTGGGGGTGGAGGCCTGGTCGAGGACCGGGCCGCGGGGACACTAAAGTCCCCGAAATCATCTCAAGAAGAAGATAACCATCTATGTTGATATAAACTATTTTCAGGAACATGTTCATCTTCCCTTTGTTCTTTACACCCCTTCCTCTAATAATTTTGATTCTTTGTGTTATGTACCATTTCACAAGTTTTCCAGCTCCTGACACTTTGTAGAAAAAAGGATTCCTTTCTTCTTCATTTCTATCCCTATTTAGACGTTTCGCTTCAATGAAGTTCATTTTCAGCTTTTCTCTGTCCTCCTTTGAGAGGTCTTGTCTTATTGACCAAAGTTTGCCATCCTCGTCACATTGGAATTATCTGGTATTGCGAAGCACTTGTCATATACTTCACTCCTCTAAACGGCACCCTTAAGCGGCGGTTCTTGTCTTTCACATATTATCCAATCCTCCTAAAATCACTGACGTACGTGTACTCACCTATTTGTGCTTGCGGGGGTTGAGCTCTGACTCTTTGGTCCCGCCTCTCAACTGTCAATCAACTGATGTACAGGTTCCTGAGCCTACTGGGCTCTATCATATCTACATTTGAAACTGTGTATGGAGTCAGCCTCCACCACATCACTGCCGAATGCATTCCATTTGTCAACCACTCTGACACTTAAAAAATTCTTTCTAATATCTCTGTGGCTCATTTGGGTACTTAATTTCCACCTATGTCCCCTAGTGCGTGTGCCCCTTGTGTTAAATAGCCTGTCTTTATCTACCCTGTGAATTCCTCTGAGAATCTTGTACGTGGTGATCATGTCCCCCCTAACTCTTCTGTCTTCCAGCGACGTCAGGTTTAATTCCCGTAGTCTCTGCTCGTAGGTCATATTCTCAGCTCGGGTACTAGTCTGGTGGCAAACCTTTGAACCTTT
>NC_059583.1:712158-787283 GCF_020424385.1 Procambarus clarkii | reverse complement strand
ACCCCCTCTCACTCTCCTCACCCTCTCTCACTCTCCTCACCCCCTCTCACTCTCCTCACCCCTCTCACTCTCCTCACCCCTCTCACTCCTCACACCTCTCGTTCTCTCCGCACAGTCCTCACACTTCTCACGCTCCTGGCCCCTCACTCTTCACTTCTGTCTCCTCTATAACTCTACTCACATCTCTTGTGTTCCTCAGACCTCTCACTTCTCATTCTTACACTTTTTCCTCACCTCGTAGGTCCTCACAATACACTACTTGTTTCTGAATCAAATATGTCGCTTATCTACTGGAAGCGAAATGTAGATAAAGGATTTCAGGTAGTTTATCCCTGGTAATAAGATAAGTTGCCATATCATACAGAGTGAGATTAGATTTATCTCTAAATGGCTCAATTTTACTACAATCCAAGATATAGTGTTCGAGTGTGTGTCCCTGTCTTTGTCCACACACTTTACACTTTACTTCATCTAGATCCCTATACAAGCCGAACTGCCAGAGGTACTTGTAGCCAAGTCTTATACGAGCTGTGACAACATCTGTTAGTCTACTGACTTTGTTACTTGCCCCATACACATGTTTTACTTCACACATTTCATTGTGATGAACAATGGACCTGCTAGTTCCAGTTTGCACTGTTCTACTTTCTTCAAATTCATCCAAGAGTTCTCGTCTAATGACACTTTTAAGGGACCTATTTGATAACTCAAGATTCCGTTCAATGCTGTCTTTATTTACTGCAGCCTTAGCAAGGGGGTCAACTTTGTCATGTTCCTGCATGCCAATGTGAGAAGGAATCCACAACATTTTTATATTTACCCTCTTGCTAAGTATTTTTATATTTCTACGTCTAGCTTCCAAGACAAGCACGTTATTACTTGATTGCAAACTGTTTATTGCTCGTAGTGAGGAAAGGGAGTCAGAAATAATTAAGCTGTCTACTTCAGTGCTGTCAATAATTTCGAGTGCTACCAGTATCGCTACCAACTCGGCTTGCATTGTGGACGCCCAGTTACTAATTCGGATATTCCTTTGAATTGTGCTGCCATCGGGCTGATGAGCAATAACAGCACTTCCTGCCCTCCCTGTAGCTGTGTTGAGTGATCCGTCAATGTATATTGTCTGTGCTATGTTGTTTTCAGCTTGTATATTGTGAATGTGTTCTATGGTGCTTAATTTAGCAGCAAGCTGAGCATGAGGGTTGTTTGTGATTAGTTTCTTGGTGGGGTATGCAGGGGTCAGGATGTCAAAAGGTACTATCTGCCAGGGTGGAAGGAAGTGCTGCACTCTTTCATCTGTATATACATCGTGCAGTCCCATCATTTTAATATGAGTGGCTGTTCTTTGAATCCATTTAGACTCGCTAGTTCCATTTCGTATGTGTTCTAACAGAGTAACTGACACAATGTTGTTTTTGTTATCACGCAGCAGCTTTAGTCCCATCATAAGATTAATTTCAAATATTCTATCTCTAATGCTTAGTATATTTAATTCTTTCTGCATGTTGAGAACTTTGGTAGTTATAGGACAGCCAAGTATAATTCTGAGTGCTTCAATTTGCATTTTTTTCCAGTCTATCAATAGTTTGTCATTTTGCAGGACTAAAGCTGGTGCATGATAGCATATATAAGGTCTCTGATAGACTAAGTACATCATTTTTGCTATTCTAATATTAACACCGTATTTAGAGCTGTACGCCACTACAGTTCTGAGAGCCTTGAGTCTGTCTCTACATTGTTGATGTAACTTATTGACTGCAGTTGAGGTACAAGGGACAGAGACACCAAGGTATATGAAAGAAAGATATAGTCAATTGATTCGTTATCAATCTTAAGTTTCCGTGGTCCACTTTTGTGCTTACCAGTTTGTCTGTTAAATACTTCAACGTGTTAAATACTGTAAACGTGTTTTGGCAGCGTTGATTAACTAGCAACAATCCTGTACGTCTAGAACTAAAGACACTAAATTTGAATGTCTCTAAAATTTCATTACTGTGACTATCTGCGGTCTATGCATGTACTTCCAACCTACGGAAAAGCCCAGAGAGTTGACAATAAATTAATATCTGCAGAATAGACGGGACCACACTGAATCACTCATAATCTGAGCAGTATTCGTGTACGAGAGTAAACAATGTAACATATGTGGAAACAACTCACAGCACGACTGAAACTGCTCAGTATCACCTAAGACTTGGGTCTGAGCTCCCTCGCACGTCTCTCTATAATCCGTTTTTGCACTACCGGTCACAGGCTGCACAGGATCTGGTGCACAATAAACAACTGACAGTCTCGCACGGCTCCTCTCGGTCTAACACTCTCCCCAACGACACGGGTTGCAGCTCAACCTTCACAACACAGTCAACATCACTTCCCGGATCTTTGCCACACCCGGGAAATGTCTGTTAACTTGAACATTTATCCTCTTATTACCATTGGCTGTAACCAGCATGTACAATATAAGCTTTACTTTGTCTGCTCTCATCATTAAACTTTATTGACAGTATTATTCTTGTATTGTGAACAATATTAGTCTAAGAGGACTATGAACTGGTTTACCAGGCAATGGCCAACCCTTCAAACCCCCCCCCCCTCTCTCTCTTTCTTTCTTCTCAGTATTGAAAAAGATGAAAAACTGTATGTAAAACAAATCCCAGATTTCTTTTCAATCACAGAAGTAGCTGAAGTTGACGATAGTCGATGTTTCTTAAAGGGCGCATTGTAGTCGACGCTGACTAGCCTATGAGAGTAACACCACCCACGTGTCATCTTGAAAAACTGGGTGAGGCTAGCTTCATGCATCTGGCCTCCGACCTTGCATACAGGTACTGACAGTAAATTTGTATAGATATTAGTTTATGGAACTATATTAGTTTATGGAACTATATATTTTGTTAACTATACTAATTTTTGAAACTAGATTACTTTATTGAACTATAATAGTTTATGGAATTATATTAGTTATTTAAGCTGTAAGTCGATTAATCAACATTAGTTTATCAAACTATGAGTTTATTGAACTATATTACATTATCGAACAACATTAGTTAATGGAACTGTATTGGTTGATGGAGCGATATTAGTTTATGGAAATATATTTGTTTATTGAACTGTATTAGTTTAAGGAACTATATATCTTTATTGAATTATATTATTTTATGAAACTATATTAGTCGATGGAACCATTGTAACGGCTCCCAGCCTCAAACCTCACTAATCCTGGCTTTATGCCTTTGTATATATGGCCCTATGTACCTGTGGCTCTTTGTACCTGTGGCCCTTTGTACCTGTGGCCCTTTGTACATATGGCCCTATGTACCTGTGGCCCTTTGTATATATGGCCCTATGTACCTGTGGCCCTTTGTACATATGGCCCTATGTACCTGTGGCCCTATGTACCTGTGGCCCTTTGTACATATGGCCCTTTGTACCTGTGGCCCTTTGTACATATGGCCCTATGTACCTGTGGCCCTTTGTACCTGTGGCCCTTGTACATATGGCCCTATGTACCTGTGGCCCTTTGTACCTGTGGCCCTTTGTACATATGGCCCTATGTACCTGTGGCCCTTTGTACCTGTGGCCCTTTGTACCTGTGGCCCTTTGTACCTGTGGCCCTTTGTACCTGTGGCCCTTTGTACCTGTGGCCCTTTGTACCTGTGGCCCTTTGTACCTGTGGCCCTTTGTACATATGGCCCTATGTACCTGTGGCCCTTTGTATATATGGCCCTATGTACCTGTGGCCCTTTGTACATATGGCCCTATGTACCTGTGGCCCTATGTACCTGTGGCCCTTTGTACATATGGCCCTTTGTACCTGTGGCCCTTTGTACATATGGCCCTATGTACCTGTGGCCCTTTGTACCTGTGGCCCTTTGTACATATGGCCCTATGTACCTGTGGCCCTTTGTACCTGTGGCCCTTTGTACATATGGCCCTATGTACCTGTGGCCCTTTGTACCTGTGGCCCTTTGTACCTGTGGCCCTTTGTACCTGTGGCCCTTTGTACCTGTGGCCCTTTGTACCTGTGGCCCTTTGTACCTGTGGCCCTTTGTACCTGTGGCCCTTTGTACATATGGCCCTATGTACTTGTGGCCCTTTGTACCTGTGGCCCTTTGTACCTGTGGCCCTTTGTACCTGTGGCCCTATGTACCTGTGGCCCTTTGTACCTGTGGCCCTTTGTACATATGGTCCTATGTACCTGTGGCCCTTTGTACATATGGCCCTTTGTACCTGTGGCCCTTTGTACCTGTGGTCCTATGTACCTGTGGCCCTTTGTACATATGGCCCTATGTACCTGTGGCCCTTTGTACATATGGCCCTATGTACCTGTGGCCCTTTGTACATATGGCCCTATGTACCTGTGGCCCTTTGTACCTGTGGTCCTATGTACCTGTGGCCCTTTGTACATATGGCCCTATGTACCTGTGGCCCTTTGTACCTGTGGTCCTATGTACCTGTGGCCCTTTGTACATATGGCCCTATGTACATATACCCCTATGTACCTATGGCCCTATGTACCTTTGGCCCTATGTACATATGGCCCTTTATACATATGGCCCTTTGTACATATGGCCCTATGTACATATACCCCTATGTACCTATGGCCCTATGTACCTTTGGCCCTATGTACATATGACCCTATGTACATATGGCCCTTTGTACATATGACCCTTTGTACATATGGCCCTATGTACCTGTGGCCCTTTGTACCTGTGGCCCTTTGTACCTGTGGCCCTTTGTACCTGTGGCCCTTTGTACATATGGCCCTATGTACTTGTGGCCCTTTGACCTGTGGCCCTTTGTACCTGTGGCCCTTTGTACCTGTGGCCCTATGTACATATGGCCCTATGTACCTGTGGCCCTTTGTACTTGTGGCCCTATGTACATGTGGCCCTATGTACATATGGCCCTATGTACATATGGCCCTATGTACATATGGCCCTATGTACATATGACCCTATGTACATATGGCCCTTTGTACAAAGGGCCCTCCTATACGTTTTACCTCTCATACATCTCCAGCAGCCTCCCAAACATCTCCAGTATGTATAATGTATACATCACATTAATGTATAGCTTGGAACAAGTCTCAGATATGCAATATTCTCGATATACTAAGTAGTACTCTTGGTGAATAGTAGGGGGGGGGGGGGGGGTTGACTCGGGTGGAGTGAGACCAGCCTCTCTGGCGACCCGACCTAAGGTCGGTACTGGCAGCTCACCAACCTCACCCACTCTTTCTATGGACTAATTTTCCGGCTGATGAAATAACTGATGAAATAACTCCCACACACCTTACTTCCCACACACCTTACCTCCCACACACCTTACCTCCCACACACCTTCCCTCCCACACACCTTCCTCCCACACACACCTTACCTCTCACACACCTTCCCTCCCTCACACCTTACCTCCCACACACCTCCTTACCTCCCACACACCTTACCTCCCACACACCTTCCCTCTCACACACCTTCCCTCCCACACACCTTACCTCCCACACACCTTCCCTCCCACACACCTTCCCTCCCACACACCTTACCTCTCACACACCTTCCCTCCCTCACACCTTACCTCCCACACACCTTACCTCCCACACACCTTACCTCCCACACACCTTACCTCCCACACACACCTTACCTCTCACACACCTTACCTTACGCACCTTATGCACCTTATGCACCTTACGACACTGGAAGACAGAAGAATAAGGGGGGACATGACCACTACTTACAAAATTCTCAGAGGAATTGACAGGGTAGATAAAGATAAACTGTTTAACACGGGTGGTACGCGAACAAGGGGACACAGGTGGAAACCGAGTGCCCAAATGAGCCACAGGGACGTTAGAAACAACTTTTTTAGTGTCAGAGTGATTGACAAATGGAATGCATTAGGCAGTGATGTGGTGGAGGCTGACTCCATATACAGTTTCAAATGTAGATATGATAGAGCCCAATAGGCTCATTAATCTGTACACCAGTTAATTGACAGTTGAGAGGCGGGGACCAAAGAGCCAAAGCTCAGCCCCCGCAAGCACAACTAGGTGAGTACACACACAAATAGAATAACGACAGCCGTATACTCTACTCTGGGAAAAGTGAGAACATCCTTCAGGAAACTTGAAAATGGCTTTTAGATCACTGTATACCGCCTGTATGAGGCCAGTCTTAGAGTATGCCGACCCATCCTGGAGCCCCCATCTTAAAAAAACACACAAGGAAGCTCGAAAAGGTGCAAAAGTTTGCAACGAGACTCGTCCCAGAGCTGCGAGGGATGAGGTACGAAGATAGACTGAAGGAACTAAACCTGACGACTTTAGAAAGGAGGAGGGAGAGGGGGACATGATACAGAACTATCAAATACTTAAAAGGATTGACAAGGTGGAGACAGAGGAAATGTTTACAATGAATAACAATAGAACAAAGGGACACGGATGGACGCCTGAGACTCAGATGTGTCATAGAGATGTTAGAAAGTTTTCTTTTAGCGTGAGGGTAGTGAGTAAATGTGATTACATTCAGGAGCAGGTCATGACTCCGATATGAATGGAGGCTAACACCATTCATAACTTTACATGCAGGTAAGATAGGGAAATAGGCCGGCAGTTATTGCATTAGACAACCAACGGCTAGAAAAGCGGGGTCCAAGAGCTAGAGCTAGATCCTGCAGGCACAAATAAGCGAGAAACACACCCTGTCGCTCGCTCTCTCTCACACATTCACTCACTCTCTTGCTCTCTGTCGCTCTTTTCCATATGTGGGCACGTGTGTGAGGAGGGAGGGGCCGGCCTTGCCACGGGTCATGGTCACCCTCGCCCTACTGGTCTGCCCCGGAACACCGCCCACTTAACACTAAGCGGTTAACAACCACATTACTCTTGGCTCAACAGTGACGTGTAGTTAAGGATCTGGCGTCCAGTCCTCCACGGCCACAAGTCGAACCCAGACCCGACCTGAGGCGAGGAGCGTAGCCAGTGTTGCCACCAGTGTCTTTCCCCTGCTGACAGTGTCCTTACACCTCCTCTCTCTTCTTCCTTCCCTCTGTCTCCCTGCCTCTCCCTCCCCCCAGTGTGGGTTGACCCCCCCCCCCCCACCACCCACCACCCACCCCCCCCCCCCCCCGTGTGTGTGCCCCCCCCCCGTGTGTGTGTGTGTGTGCCGCCCCCCCCACCCGTGTGTGTTGTGCCCCCCCCCGGGCGTGTCCCTGTGGGTGTCCCAGGTCCAGGAACCGTCCCCGAGGGCCGCCGGGGAGGCGTCGACAGGTTGTGGCAGTGTTCCTCTTTACTGGCTCTCTCCCCTGCACTTGTTGCTCTCTCTCTCTCTCTCTCTCTCTCTCTCTCTCCTCTCTCTCTCTTCTCTCTCTTCTCTCTTCTCTCTTCTCTCTCTTCTCTCTTCTCTCTCTCTCTCCCTCTCTCTTCTCTCTTCTCTCTTCTCTCTTCTCTCTTCGCTCTCTCTCTCTCTCTCTCTCTCTCTCTATCTCTCTCTCTCTCTCCTCTCTCTCTCTCTCTCTCTCTCTCTCTCTCTCTCTCTCTCTCTCTTCTATCTCTCTCTCTCTCTCTTCCTCTCTTTCTCTCTCTCTCTCCTCTCTTCTCTCTATCTCTCTCTCTCTCTCTCTCTCTCTCTCTTTTTCTCTCTCTCTCTCTGTCTCTCTCTCTCTCTCTCTCTTTTTTTTCTCTCTATCTCTTTTTCTCTCTCTCTCTCACTCTGTCTCTTTTTCTCTCTCTCTCTTTTCTCTCTCTCTCTCACTCTGTCTCTGTCTCTCTCTCTCTCTCTCTCTCTCTCTCTCTCTCTCTCTCTCTCTCTCTCTCTCTCTCTCTCTCTCTCTCTCTCTCTCTCTCTCACTCTGTCTCTCTCTCTCTCTCTCTCTCTCTCACTCTCTCTCACTCTCTGTCTCTCTCTGTCTCTCACTCTCTGTCTCTCTCTGTCTCTATCTGTCTCTCACTCTCTGTCTCTCTCTGTCTCTCTGTCTCCCTCTCTCTCCCTCCCCCCCTCCCACTCCGCGCACCTTCATTCCTCTTTATGACTAAGTTATCGTGTAAACATTTTGTATGAGTCTTCCTCCAATGACTGTGAGGCAGCATCACCTCACAGCTGTTTACGAAGATATTGGAGTGTGCCTCGCGGTCACTGTCTGTCTGTCTGTCTGTCTGTCTGCCGTAAAGTTGCCTTTCACCCAGCATTGATTTTCTGGCCAGAGTGGCTGGGGACGAGAGAGCAGCCTGAGTGGCCTGGGACGAGACTATCGTCCACCGCTACGCACCGTACGACAGGATATGATTGATGGGTTTTTAATGACCTTTGATAATAGATATTGCGCCTAGGTAGTTTAATCTATATTAGCACCGGTGGAGGGAATTACGGTATTTTCTTCCCCACTAAGCGGAGCGTTGGGCCCTTAGAGGTGGTATTATCTTACACCAGAGAGCGACCTAGCGCACTCAGCCCTCAAGACCATCAGATTCATCATAAACACCTCTCACTATGATCACTAAGACACTATATAAGTGTGGTTATTATATCCTAATATAAAGTAATGTTTCCCAGTGTTACTGTAAACTAAGATGTCTTATATGTTTACTACTTGTTTATACTGGCATTCGTCAACTCTTTCATTCACTTGTGTTCTTTGTTCATCATTTACAGCAGAACAAGTTCTTGCTGTTATGGGTGTATGTGTAGCTACCACTGTACAGTGTGGTGTATGTGTAGCTACCACTGTACAGTGTGGTGTATGTGTAGCTACCACTGTACAGTGTGGTGTATGTGTAGCTACCACTGTACAGTGTGGTGTATGTGTAGCTACCACTGTACAGTGTGGTGTATGTGTAGCTACCACTGTACAGTGTGGTGTATGTGTAGCTACCACTGTACAGTGTGGTGTATGTGTAGCTACCACTGTACAGTGTGGTGTATGTGTAGCTACCACTCAACACTGGGGGTGTATGTGTAGCTACCACTGTACAGTGTGGTGTATGTGTAGCTACCACTGTACAGTGTGGTGTATGTGTAGCTACCACTCAACACTGGGGGGTGTATGTGTAGCTACCACTGTACAGTGTGGTGTATGTGTAGCTACCACTCAACACTGGGTGGTGTATGTGTAGCTACCACTCAACACTGGGGGTGTATGTGTAGCTACCACTGTACAGTGTGGTGTATGTGTAGCTACCACTGTACAGTGTGGTGTATGTGTAGCTTCCACTCAACACTGGGGGTGTATGTGTAGCTAACACTCAACACTGGGGGGTGTATGTGTAGCTACCACTCAACACTGGGGGTGTATGTGTAGCTACCACTCAACACTGGGGGTGTATGTGTAGCTACCACTGTACAGTGTGGTGTATGTGTAGCTACCACTCAACACTGGGGTGTATGTGTAGCTACCACTCAACACTGGGGGTGTATGTGTAGCTACCACTATACAGTGTGGTGTATGTGTAGCTACCACTGTACAGTGTGGTGTATGTGTAGCTACCACTGTACAGTGTGGTGTATGTGTAGCTACCACTGTACAGTGTGGTGTATGTGTAGCTTCCACTCAACACTGGGGGTGTATGTGTAGCTACCACTCAACACTGGGGGTGTATGTGTAGCTACCACTCAACACTGGGGTGTATGTGTAGCTACCACTCAACACTGGGGGTGTATGTGTAGCTACCACTCAACACTGGGGTGTATGTGTAGCTACCACTCAACACTGGGGTGTATGTGTAGCTACCACTCAACACTGGGGGGTGTATGTGTAGCTACCACTGTACAGTGTGGTGTATGTGTAGCTACCACTCAACACTGGGGTGTATGTGTAGCTACCACTCAACACTGGGGGTGTATGTGTAGCTACCACTCAACACTGGGGGTGTATGTGTAGCTACCACTCAACACTGGGATGTATGTGTAGCTACCACTCAACACTGGGGGTGTATGTGTAGCTACCACTCAACACTGGGGTGTATGTGTAGCTACCACTCAACACTGGGGGGTGTATGTGTAGCTACCACTCAACACTGGGGGGTGTATGTGTAGCTACCACTCAACACTGGGGGTGTATGTGTAGCTACCACTCAACACTGGGGGGTGTATGTGTAGCTACCACTCAACACTGGGGGGTGTATGTGTAGCTACAACTCAACACTGGGGGGTGTATGTGTAGCTACCACTCAACACTGGGGGGTGTATGTGTAGCTACCACTCAACACTGGGGGTGTATGTGTAGCTACCACTCAACACTGGGGTGTATGTGTAGCTACCACTCAACACTGGGGTGTATGTGTAGCTACCACTCAACACTGGGGGTGTATGTGTAGCTACCACTCAATACTGGGGTGTATGTGTAGCTACCACTCAACACTCAACAAGCCTCTGGCGCCTTAAAACCAGCTGCTCCGGGTAGATGGGACTCGATAGCCTGGGAAGGCAGCCCATCTAGGGGAAGGAAAACCCTGATTTTAAACCTCCGCTGCCTTGCGGCCATACCCTTGTTTTTGGGAAGGCTTCAGGAGTCAACCTCGAGGAAAAATCCGGAGTTGGAGCCCCTAAGGCAGTTCGTTGTTGACGTCGACCTCGTTCTGGCAGCTCCTGCGACGTTGCTGGAACCATGCGTATTGGCATTTGCCTCTCTATTGGATAATTTCAGCAACGTGGAGAGGGGGGACCTGCTGCATGGGTAACAGCTTCCCCTCCATATCTACCTACCCAGGCTTTGCGCCCTGGAGAGGACACTCCAGCTTCGCCTCACAGCGTCGAACCAACACGGGAAGCGACAGTCTACCGGTTTTAAGTCTTCTGCTCGATTGGCGAAGAGTGTGACGCCAGGGGTTGCTTCCGACGGTGGGAGGGGTCATCGCGCCCCACTGGGCAGCTACCGCCCGCCTCAAGCTGGGCAAACCCCAGCCAATAAGGTGTTACCTCGCCACGGTCCGTTAACCTCACTGGGTGCGTGGGGTTTAGGGTGAAAACTGACAAGCGGCCCGACAACTTTGCACCAAGCAATACCAAACCAAAGAAGAAAATATCAACTGCCCTAAAGCTGGGCACATGGAACGTCAGGACACTGACACCAGGTTTCTCTGACGACCTGCAAGAAATCAATGACGCCCGAAAAACAGCAATCATCGATAGGGAGCTGAGCAAGCTGCAGATGGATATTGTTGCTCTCCAAGAGACCAGGCTCCCAGGATCAGGATCTGTGAGAGAGAGGACCTTCTCTTTCTTCTGGCAAGGAAAACCTCCAGATGAGACCAGAGAACATGGTGTGGGATTTGCCGTCAGGAATGCACTGTTGGGACACATTATGCCACCGATGGGGGAAACCGAACGAATTCTGTCTCTGCAACTGTACTCCCAAACAGGACCAGTCAATGTAATTAGTGCATATGCACCAACCCTGACTTCTCCAGCAGAGGCAAAGGAAAAATTCTACGATGACCTCAACAGAGTCATAGCGAGAATCCCTGTAAAGGAGCCACTGTTCATCCTCGGCGACTTCAACGCCAGAGTGGGTGCCGAGCACAACATTTGGCCCACTTGCCTGGGTCAATTCGGCATAGGAAGGATGAATGAGAACGGGCAACGTCTGCTAGAACTCTGCTGCCTTCATGGTCTTTGTGTCACCAACACGTTCTTCGGCACAAAGCCTCAACACCGAGTATCTTGGAGACACCCCAGATCCAAGCACTGGCACCAGCTTGACCTGATTCTTACCAGGCGTGCAAGTCTACCCAGCGTCAAGATTACGCGTAGCTACCAGAGTGCTGTCTGTGACACCGACCACTCCCTGGTATGTAGCAGGGTCAAGATGCAACCAAAGAAGATTCATCACTCGAAAAAGGCGGGCAGACCTCGCATCGACACCACCAAGACCCGCAACCAGGACAAGGTGGAAGATTTTGCACACGTGCTCGAGGAAGCTCTTCCTGGCCCAGCTGGGGTCACTGCCTGTAAAAGATGGGAGCACTTCAGAGACGCTGTGTTCAACGCTGCCATTTCCACCTTTGGCAAGAAGACCAGCAGGTCGGCAGACTGGTTCGAGGCTCACTCGGAAGAGATGACACCTGTAATCGAAGAGAAGAGAAACGCCTTGGCAGCCTACAAAGCCTGCCCAAGTCGGCGCAACTTACAGATCCTTCGGGCCGTCCGCTGCAAAGTGCAGCAGAGCGCCAGGCGATGTGCCAACAACTATTGGCTCCAGCTCTGCTCCCAGATACAGACTGCAGCGGATACAGGCAATGTAAGGGGAATGTATGACGGCATCAAGCAGGCCCTTGGCCCAATCCAGAGGAAGACCGCTCCTCTGAAATCTGCCACTGGCGAGGTGATTCAGGACCAGACACTGCAGCTGAAGCGCTGGGTCGAGCACTACTCTGAGCTATACGCCAGGGACAATGTGGTCACCGAAGATGCCCTGAGCGCCATTGAGTGTCTGCCTGTGTTAATGGAGCTCGACAGTGAACCGACCCTGGAAGAACTCAGCGATGCCCTAGACTCCCTTGCTTCTGGTAAAGCTCCTGGCAAAGATGGCATTCCTGCTGAGACGTTGAAGTGCTGCAGAGGTAGCCTGCTCATGGAGCTGCACGAAATTCTCTGCCTCTGCTGGGAAGAAGGAGAGGTGCCACAGGACATGAGGGATGCCAACATCGTCACACTGTATAAGAATAAAGGTGACAGGGGCGACTGCAACAACTACCGTGGAATCTCCCTCCTCAGTATTGTCGGAAAGCTGTTTGCTCGAGTCGCATTGAAGAGGCTCCAAGTACTTGCAGAGAGAGTTTATCCAGAATCACAATGTGGATTCAGAGCTGGCAGGTCCACCATCGACATGGTCTTTTCCCTCAGACAACTGCAGGAGAAATGCAGGGAACAGAAGCAGCCACTCTTTGTAGCCTTCATAGACCTGACGAAGGCCTTCGACCTCGTCAGCAGGGATGGCCTGTTCAAGATCCTCCCCAAGATCGGATGCCCACCCAGGCTCCTCAGCATCATCAGATCTTTCCATGAGAACATGAGGGCCACCGTGGTCTTTGATGGCCTAACATCAGGCGCCTTTGACATCCGAAGTGGAGTAAAGCAGGGCTGCGTACTGGCTCCAACCCTATTCGGGATTTTCTTCGCAGTTATGCTGCGGCACGCCTTCGGATCTGTCACGGAAGGCATTTACCTCCGGACCAGGTCGGATGGGAAGCTCTTTAACCTCGCCAGGCTGAGAGCCAAGACAAAGGTTCGGCTGAGGTGTCTGCGCGACTTCCTCTTTGCCGACGACGCAGCAGTCACTGCCCACTCAGCTGAAGACCTCCAACGGCTCATAACCCGCTTCAGCGAGGCCTCTCAGGCTTTCGGACTCACCATCAGTCTGAAGAAAACACAAGTCATGGGACAAGGAGTGGACTCCCCACCTGACATCGGCATCTCTGATTCCAAACTGGAAGTTGTTCACGACTTCGTGTACCTGGGCTCCACAATCTCTGACTCCCTCTCTCTTGATACGGAGCTAAACAAACGCATCGGTAAGGCATCTACTACCATGTCCAAACTGACAAAGAGAGTGTGGGCCAACAATAGGCTGACTGAGTATACTAAGATTCAGGTTTACAGATCCTGTGTCCTGAGCACTCTCCTTTATGGCAGTGAGTCTTGGACACTCCGTGCCCGTCAGGAAAGACGGCTGAATGCCTACCACATGCGCTGCCTTAGACACATCTTGGACATCACCTGGCAGGACAAGGTGACAAACAACAACGTCTTGGGGAGAGCAAGAATCACCAGCATGTACACAATGCTGAAACAGAGACGAATGCGCTGGCTCGGGCACGTTGTGCGAATGGGCGACGGCAGGATCCCCAAGGATCTCCTGTATGGAGAGCTGAGGCAGGGAAAGCGTCCAGTAGGCAAGCCCCAGCTACGGTACAAAGACGTATGCAAAAGGGACCTGAAAGCCATGGATGTCGATCTTGCTATATGGGAGACACTGGCTGCAGACCGTTCAGCCTGGAGGCAGTCTGTTCAACGAGGTCTCTCCAAGTTCGAGGAGTCACTTGCCAAGGAATCGGAGGCAAAGAGACAGAGAAGGAAAGCCGGTAACCAGGAAGACAGACCAGAATCGGACTTCGTTTGTGCTCGGTGTGGGATGGACTGCCACTCTCGGATTGGCCTCATCAGTCACACCAGACGCTGCACCAGGATTGACAACTAGGGCGCAACTCCATAGTCTCCCGAGACTGAAGGATGCCTACTATACTATATACTCAACACTGGGGTGTATGTGTAGCTACCACTCAACACTGGGGTGTATGTGTAGCTACCACTCAACACTGGGGTGTATGTGTAGCTACCACTCAACACTGGGGTGTATGTGTAGCTACCACTCAACACTGGGGGTGTATGTGTATCTACCACTCAACACTGGGGTGTATGTGTAGCATCACGTAGGTAGTTATTTATGTACATGTGTGCAGCTGCCCAAGACTATATGACAGGGAGTACAGTGTGTCACAAAACTAGCTACGTGATGCTACAAGTCCCCATCACATAGGATGGTCAGTCATACAGAGGCATGTGCAGCAGACTACTGGTGCATTATAAGGATATCATCATGAACACGAGTGTGCATAAAATTACAGTATTGCAAAGCTCTAGATACCTCATGCCAACGGGTCTGATAACTGGGCATTCGGTGATGTACTGTGGGAGATCATGCCGCAGTTCCTGCTCACACAGTTTGCACCTGGATTGCTCAGGATTGGGAGATCCGTCACCTGCAGGCACCTGCCACAGGTAACGGTAACCCAACCTGATCCTGGCAACCACTGTGTCCCACAGTCTGGTGGACGTTTTGTGCTGCTCATAGATATAGGTTTCAGACCTGAACAAATCATAGCTTTTTATACTGGTACTTTCAGGTCGTTGGGAGTCAGTAATTTCTTTCCTATCAGACCTGAGTGTTTGGAACAATTTAGTCTTGACAGCAGAGAAAGGGCACACACTATATGCTTGTTAGCATTGTAAATGTGTGGCCACGTCTGTGGTAGCAAAAAAAACTGCACTCACCTTCTTATAGTCTAGGGCAGCTACACACATGAATATGTACCTAAATGTGTTAATAAAAATATTGTCCTTTAATAGACTTTTCCCGTTTTCGTGTTCTTCATTTATTTTTGCAGACGTTGTATAGAGGATGCAGCTTGCAAGAAAATTTTCTCAAGTGGTACCTTATGTGGGTAAATGATCATGTTAATTTGAACTTGACCTACTCGTATATTTTGTTGTTTTTATAGCCTGCACATATATTGACATTTGTAATGGCCTTCTGCAGCAGGCTATTATTATAACAAGAAAATATGTTCAACCACCTCATTGGTTCTGCTTTTTTTTGCAGGTAGGTGAGAGCGGAGGTGTGGCCGGAGAGCCCAGCTGGTCGTTGTCACGGTAAGTTACTTACCTCTTGTTACTTGACAAACTTATACTCGCCAAGACATTGCCTGGAGCCCAACGTCCTCTGACAGTGTTGCTCCGTCAGCCCCACACATCCACCACAACCCGGTTGACTCTGCTCTTCATCCAGGAATTTGTTCAATTGCCTCTTGAAAGCATGAACTTTCCTCCAATATTTATTATATTTAATGGAAGGTTGAATGATTTTTAGAAAATCATTCATGTATATATTATATGATATCGCTCGTCTTTTTCCAGAGAGAGAACATTTTAAGTGTTTTAAGAGTGTCTCAGTAATTTTGGTGCTTTACTCTGCCTGTGTGTGTAGCATTGATTCTTAGCATTCCTTCTATTCACTCATTTTTCCTGCTTTAATTAATTGGTCAGAGAGCGGTCCCTTTCCCAAATTATTTACAATTTTGTACACTCCCAGGAATGGGACACAGACAGCCTTTATTGACCTAAAGTCAGCTTTCGATATAGCGAAATAATATTAGAGCAACTTGCTGAATTTGGAATCAAAGGTAATCTTCTGAGTTGGATAAATAGCTACCTATCCAACAGGCGTGGTAGTGTCCTATTTAAAGGAGTTAAAAGTACAAGAACAGATGCATTCGAACTAGGCACACCTCAAGGTGGTGTCCTAAGCCCTATGCTCTTCAATATACTTATGCACAAACTTATCCATGACATACCTGTACAACCTACGGAAACTGTTATATGTTATGCTGATGATATTTGTATTATGGCACACAGTAAACCAAGGCTACAAGTGTTACTTGATGCATTCTCCAAGAAAGTAGTAGAATGTGGCCTCATAATCTCTGTTGATAAAACAAGGGTTCTTATTCCGCATTCTCTTCATGTTAACTATACTATTAATGGAGTGCCTGTGGAGACTTGTGAGTCTTATAAATATCTTGGAGTCGAGGTTAATGATACAAATCTCGTCAGCAACCTGCGCAAAATACTTATTGAGCGTCTTAAACCTCTCAAAACTCTTGTTGGCAAAGGATTTGGCATTAACATCAAATATGCTCGTAGTTTTTATATTGCCTTTATACGATCTGTTGTTGATTATTATGCCTTGCATCTTCTTAATTTTTCTCCTAAACAATTACAAGGCCTAGATGTAGTACAGAATGATGCCATGTGCATCATCCTGTGTTGTCCTAGAACTGTCAGAATTGTTAACATGAGAAAGGAACTAAACTTACCTTCAATTTACGAAAGAATAGTTCTACTTAGTACTATGTTTTGCGCCAAAACTTTGAAAAATAATGGTCCCCCCAGCTCTATCCAAATTAAATTGAGATCCATTCTAAACAATTTTGACTGTTCCCTCAATCCACCCCAAAAAGCTCCTTACAGTGTGTGGTTCAGTTGTTGTGCTTATAATCTAATGAAACTGAACCCCTCCCTGTTCAGCTCGTTGTTGCTGTGGAAGAGCTTGGTGGGCGACTGCCGGAGTGTGATGCTCCTCCGGGCAGTCCCCTGTCCTTTTGTAACCTTGTGCTCCTGCTGCTGTCCTCACAAATTTTGCTGGATGCCTTTTCCTTTTGTTTCGTTTTTCTACCCCCCCTCTTCTTCTTTCTCGTTGTCATTTCCTGCTGACCTTATGCCTGTTTTGATCGTTCTTTTGGCCTTCTTTTGTTTTGATGCCCGGGTGTTTGAGGAGGCATACTCTTACACCCGTAGAACTGTAGTACCCAACGTCTAGAGTGAGGGGAACCTTTCATTGTCAATCCCCCCTTTCGTCACTGAACCCGATCTCAAAGGACTGACGGTTCTTAAGGTGGCGTTTGTTGGGCGTATACTCATGACGCACCCCTAGGAGGTCCCGACATGATCGGCGATAGCTTCTTGATGGGTGTCCTGCCTCTAATTGTAGCTCTATGGTGGGGTATGGGGGCACATTCGTGAATGAAAGTGTTTCTTTTTGTATTTATGTCTTTGAATGTTCCTCTTGTACCTTCTCAGGCTCGTGGGGTGGGTGACCAAGCCCCCGAGTTGGACTGTATTGGAAGACTGGGCTCTGTAAACCCCGCTGAGTTGGGCCCCGACCTTTCCCATACTGATGTGTGTCAGGCCTTGTTTGGTCCCGCTTCGTGGGCCAAATACTTTGATCTCCTCCCTCTTGATTCTATGCCTCCTGACGATTGCTCCGTCCAAAGGCATCTTGTTGATTCCGTAGATGCCTCTGTTACCTTCAACCCTACCCGTCTCGGTACACGTGTCATTACTGCTTCTTCTCAGGATGCAGCTTCCCGCTTGGCTGCCTCATCGTGCCTTGGCGAGACCCCTGTTCGGGTCTCGAAGAACGCTCGGTTGAATGCCAGTGTTGGCACTATCTCCTGCCCCATGTTGCAACCGGTGTTCGGAATCTGCAGGACTGCCACGATGATATTCGGCGTATCCATGTTACGGCCCTCTCGGGACGCAACGGGGTTCTTACTCTGATGTAGTTAGAGGAAGATATATATCCGGCCCCAAGCCAGTAGAGGCTATCAAGGGATGCGATCCGTGACGCAAGTAACTTAAAGGGAGTAGGGAAAGAAAGGTAAGAACTTAATATAATATAATATAACCTTCACCATTTAAATATATAAAAGTAAAACGTACACAAGGGGGAGGGGTATTAACACTTTACAAAGGGGATCAACACTGTAGTCTTCTGCTGGAGACTATGGATCCTCGAAGCTAGGTGCTGAGTCCGCGGTGCTTTCTTCGTGGCCTCAAGACGTGTCCTCTGAGAACGCCGAGTCTACCCTGGCCACAGGTCAGCCACAACACAGGTCCACTGGGGGCACCGTCGTGGAGGCCGTCAACCACACGTCCAGCAGGTCTGCTGGCAGGTACTGAGCCACCAAGGCTGGTACGGCCACTCCACGAACGATAAAAGGGGTACGCCCTAGACAGGAGTCTCGTGTGATATCACCAATCACCCTCCTGTCCTCAATACCCCAGTGGATTATCGTCTCCAACCGTCGGTCCCGGGTAAATCCTTTAACTGCCACTCCAATGGCAGGCTAACACACCACAGTGTTCTTCCGGGGGGACGACGTCCCAAAAGCTGCAGCAAACTTCACTGTATGGAGACTGGCTGCCTCGGGTAGACTGACTTCACCTTCAACACAGTGGTCCCAGGTTGGCTCTGTAAGCAGACACGTCATTAATAACCGGGACACTAATACACCACACTCACAGGCTCAGATACAAACGCCCGACATATCCACTCCATAGATGGCGCTGTCTTCGGAGCACCACCTCACCAGAGGTCAGGAGCGGCGGTGTTGAGCGTTGAACCAGACTGGAAACTGGTCCTCGAGGCCAGTACACGCTGTCCTCACCAGGTGTCGTCGTTCGTTTGGCGGGGGTTTCGGGAGCTGACCCACAGATGGCGCAGTTGTTACTGCTCCTTGCTAGGACGCTGGATCCGGGTTCGTAACACCTCCCCACCAAAAAGAATTTGGTTTGGGGTTCTATAAAAAACACAAACCAAATTAGCAGGGCGACACAACTCCAAATGGACTTACTTATACTATGAACTAGAGTGATGAGGCTGTCTTGTCCACAGAACTTTTCTACTGAGAAACCCTGGCCCAAAGGGAGCTTGAAAATGGAAGGCAATGATCTGCCTGACGTAATCTTCCACGTCTCCACTGCGATGTCAAGCAGGGGCGTCATCTCACCTCTCTCGAGTACGGAATGGTTTCGACACGATCTGGGGTGACTCGACACTTCCTTATGTCGTGGCACCGATGATGGCTGACCACAGACGGCATTTCTAGTGCCGGTCCGATGGTCCTTCAGGGAGACAGGAACCTGGAATACAGGGGTCTGATAATTCAGAGTGATAGCGACCGCGAGTAAAACAGTACTTACAGCATACTCTACTAGGTCCACACCTAGTCCCAACGGGGGCTGTTCGTACGTCGCAGGTGGCATTCGCTCTGCCACCGTCAGGTCGACCAACGTTCCGCATAACGCTGTGTTGAGGCTCAGCAATCACGCGGGGGGTGTCCACCTGTCGGAAACAGTCACTCATATTATTACATGTCGTACCTCCTGTATCTACTATCAGCTTCCAGGTCCCTTCTTCAACTGCAACACTTGCAGTGCAAATCTTTAATCCCAGGGACCTCTTCGCGATGTTCATGGGAGCCATCATTCGTCGGGTCGTCCACCGGTCCTTACTGAGAGCACAAACGAGAACACATACGAGAATCAAACAAAGTATCGCTAAGAAACATGAGGCCAATTGAGGGATAAGCTTCCCGAGCCAGTCATGTCCATAGCCGGCCACATCCACACGCCTGGCTTGGACCGAAGAGGGTACTAGACCTTTTGAACACACCGCACCTACCTCTGACGTCTGGGGAATCTCTGGCTGGTTCACTACATGCTGTAACTTGCCATACCGCAAGCACACATCCGCCTTCGCTCCAGACTCGTTGGTATCCGTGGGTGCCCGCACACAAGGCCTCTCTTCTTGCTCAGGTACCTCTGCCTTCTTAACTTCATGTTCCTCGTCGAGAGAATCAGGAGACACTGCTAGAATATCGTCGATCTGCGGGTGAGAGGACAAATTAAATATGTTTACATCCGGGTCTGTCTTTACCTGGACATTACCATTGCCTGTTACCTCAGACCGTGCTGTTCCGGTAGACTCGTCCGCTATCTTGGGATGATTGTTGCTCCAATCGGTCACCAAGTCGTTGGCTAGTACCACGTCAATCCCAGCCACAGGGAGGGTATCGACTACTGCCAACGCACATGTGCCGCTGAAATAAGGCGAGTCGAGATGTACTGGCACTAAGGGGGCGAAATACTGCGTTCTCGGAAACCCAACCAGGATAACCTCTGGTCTCTCATCCACACTTACTCCCTCGGGTAACGAGCTCTTCACGATCAGGGACTGGGCTGCTCCACTATCTCTGAGCACTACAATTGATCTACCAGTATGATCACTCGTTACATACCCGGTTGAAGTGTGAGAGGCCAACAAACTTGGTCCTTCCTGCGTCGTCGTAGACTGGTTTCCTACTGGTGATGTAACACAGCTCATCAACATCACCTCCCTTCGTGCGCTGCCACCTCTTCTGCCTCGGCACCTAGCAGCTATGTGCCCTTTCTGCCCACAAGTCCAGCACACCATATTCCTCCTCGGGCTCCGGTGTTTCGGACTGCTAGGACTTGTTCTTCGGGGGCTACTTGGGGGCGTCTTCTTAGCACTTCGTGGGACGGGTCTTTCTTCTTCGTCGTGAGGTCTGTCAAACCGGCGCTGGTAATTCCTCGGGACGTACTTAGCAGACGGCCTATGAGTCAGGATATACTCTTCAGCCATGGTGGCTGCTGCACTCAAGGTCTCCACCTGCTGCTCTTCTAAGTATGTCTTGAGGTCTCCAGACAAACAATCCTTGAAGTCTTCGAGCAGAATCAGCTGTTCGAGGTCTTCCCTGGTCTCCACCTTCCGAGAGGCACACCATTCTTGAAAAAGTCGCTCCTTGATCGTGGCGAACTCTGTGAAAGTGTGCTCTGAGGTCTTCTTCAGGTTTCTGAACTTTTGCCTATAAGCCTCAGGTACCAATTGGTACGCCATGAGCACAACCTTCTTCACCTTGTCGTAATCGCTGGAGTCGTCAAGGGATAACGTAGAGTAGGCGATTTGGGCCTTCCCAGTCAAGACTGACTGTATCATGATGGCCCAATTCTCCCTTGGCCACTCCAAAGAGGCAGCGACTTTCTCGAAGGCTGCAAAGAATTTTGACACTTCCTTCTCATGGAATTTGGGGACCATTTTGATGTTGCGTACCGGATCGAAGCTACTGGTGTCCGTTGTTTGCCTCCGACCACCGCCTGATCGCAAAACT
Organism: Procambarus clarkii; assembly: GCF_020424385.1. Taxonomy (NCBI): domain Eukaryota; kingdom Metazoa; phylum Arthropoda; class Malacostraca; order Decapoda; family Cambaridae; genus Procambarus; species Procambarus clarkii. The sequence continues at coordinate 765,984 of NC_059583.1, read as the reverse complement.
TCTAGTTCATGTTGTCTCTCTCTTTCCTCTTTGTCTTGTCGTTCTTGCCTGTCTCGTTCTTCTCTCTCTCTTTCTCGTTCTTCCCTCTCTCGTCTCTCTTCTCTTTCTCGTTCTTCTCGTTCTCGTTTCTCTTCTCTTTCTCGTTCTTCTCTTTCTCGTTTCTCTTCTCTTTCTCTCTCTGCTTTCCTTTCTTCTAATTCTAAACGTCTCATCTCTAATTCTTTATCTTGTCTCTCTCGTTTCTCTTCTCTTTCTAATTCTAAACGCCTCATCGCCAATTCCTTTTCTTTCATCTCCATTTCTTTATCTTTTAATTCTCGTTCCATTTCTAACTTCTTCCATTCAATTTCCCGATTAATTTCCAGGGCACGCATCTTGACTGTTAGGAAGCTGATATTAAGCTCACCTGCATCACTGTCAACGTCACTGCCCTTATCTTCCTTTTCCGTGGAAGCTATTTCCTCACCTTCCCTTGTACTAGGAGTCTCGCTTCCCTGTTTCTCTTCTGCCTTCAGGTGCCGGTGAACCTTGGACAAGATCTCCACACGGGAATCACTGGCACGGATCTTTATCTCCAGGTAGGCGCTCACTAGTACAAGCTCTGGTTTACTCAGATATTTTAATCTGGCAAGACAATCTTCTCTGTTCAGAAAAGCCTGAACCTCGTCCAGATCATCGATGGTAGCTTTGTCTGCCATTGTCACAGATGGAACACTTAACGAGCACTTAACACACCGTTTACACGTTAGCACTTAACGCACCGAGCACTGTTCTACGTCAATATTGCACTTTATCGCACCAAACACTGCACTTGCCAATATTGCACGTAATCACTTCGGGCACCGCACTACCCAATATTGCACTGAGTCCAAGCGAACACTTCGCTCTACAATATTGCACTGAGTCCAAGCGAACACTTCGCTCTACAATATTACACTAAATCACTGAGCACCGCACTAGTCAATATTGCACTTAATCGCTTAATCACAGCGAGCACCGCACTGCACAATATCGCGCTTAGTCACTGAGCACCGCACAGGACGTATAACGTCGCAATCGGCATACAGGGGGAATTATATACAGGGATTACGCCACTTCACCACCCCTGTCAAACATACTTAACAAGGGGACGGATCCCGCTGGGGATGCCAATTATGTTACGGCCCTCTCGGGACGCAACGGGGTTCTTACTCTGTAGTTAGAGGAAGATATATATCCGGCCCCAAGCCAGTAGAGGCTATCAAGGGATGCGATCTGTGACGCAAGTAACTTAAAGGGAGTAGGGAAAGAAAGGTAAGAACTTAATATAATATAATATAACCTTCACCATTTAAATATATAAAAGTAAAACGTACACAAGGGGGAGGGGTATTAACACTTTACAAAGGGGATCAACACTGTAGTCTTCTGCTGGAGACTATGGATCCTCGAAGCTAGGTGCTGAGTCCGCGGTGCTTTCTTCGTGGCCTCAAGACGTGTCCTCTGAGAACGCCGAGTCTACCCTGGCCACAGGTCAGCCACGACACAGGTCCACTGGGGGCACCGTCGTGGAGGCCGTCAACCACACGTCCAGCAGGTCTGCTGGCAGGTACTGAGCCACCAAGGCTGGTACGGCCACTCCACGAACGATAAAAGGGGTACGCCCTAGACAGGAGTCTCGTGTGATATCACCAATCACCCTCCTGTCCTCAATACCCCAGTGGATTATCGTCTCCAACCGTCGGTCCCGGGTAAATCCTTTAACTGCCACTCCAATGGCAGGCTAACACACCACAGTGTTCTTCCGGGGGGACGACGTCCCAAAAGCTGCAGCAAACTTCACTGTATGGAGACTGGCTGCCTCGGGTAGACTGACTTCACCTTCAACACAGTGGTCCCAGGTTGGCTCTGTAAGCAGACACGTCATTAATAACCGGGACACTAATACACCACACTCACAGGCTCAGATACAAACGCCCGACATATCCACTCCATAGATGGCGCTGTCTTCGGAGCACCACCTCACCAGAGGTCAGGAGCGGCGGTGTTGAGCGTTGAACCAGACTGGAAACTGGTCCTCGAGGCCAGTACACGCTGTCCTCACCAGGTGTCGTCGTTCGTTTGGCGGGGGTTTCGGGAGCTGACCCACAGATGGCGCAGTTGTTACTGCTCCTTGCTAGGACGCTGGATCCAGGTTCGTAACAATCCATGACGCCCATGGCCATTCTGTCCTCCAGGTAGACACGTTTACTCGTCCCCCTCGTGGTCGTCGCCGTCAGCCCCTTCGGGTTGTGAAGATTACTTTTGATGGTAGGACCCTTCTGCCCTCTGTCATTCTTGCTAGTGCCAGGTGCTCTGTCCAGGAGTACATTCCTTCTCCTCGGCTCTGTAATAAGTGCTGGAGGTTTGGGCACGGTGCCCTCCGCTGCTCTGGAACTGTCTCTCTCTGTTCTTTGTATTGGAGCAAAGGTCACTCTTAAGCCGGAGTGCACTTCTCCCTGGACTCGCTGCCTCAATTGCAGTGAGGCCCACCCTACCTTCTCCCGTGCATGTATACATTACAAGCTTGAGGCAGACATCCTCAACTTGAAGCACCGAGAGCGTTTATCTTTTCCTGAGGCGAGGCCCCAAGTTCGCCGGCTCCCACCTTATGCTAACGTCTCTTTTGCTTGCGTGTTGCGCTCTTCCTCTCCTCGTCCTTTCCACCTTCCTCAGACTCAAAACCGTTTCCGGGCCTTGGACCCTGATACGCCCAATGCCCCCTCCTGTTCCTTTGAGTTCTGTCCCGAAGGGTCCCCCTCCTGGTTCTCTGTCTGCGGTTCCCCTTCTTTCTGCCCGGTCTGTCATGTCTCCTGTGACTTCTTCCTTGTCTCCCTCCGATTCTCCTTCCCATCCTTCTCCTCTGTCTCTTGGCTCTCCACGCCGCCTGTCAGTACGGGCTGATGTCCATCACTCTCCCAATGGCAGTCATGTATGCTCTCGTTCAGCTTCTCCTGTTGAGACGCTGGAATCCGTTGCCTAGTACGTAGTTGCTGGAACACCTGTCTCTTTGAGTCAAAAGCGTAAGCCTGCCTCCTCCCCGGCGGGTAAAAAGGCTTCGCTTTCTTCCTCATCCCGTACTTCTGACTCTCTCGCTCCGTCCCCTCCTGTTTCAGTGGTTACGCCCCCTGTTCCTGCTATGGAGGTCTCTTTGGCCCCTGCTTCCCTCTCGGTTGGTGCCCTTGCTGAGGTGCTTCCCTTTGTTTCTGTCCCTTCCTGCTGCTGTCCTTGACCCTCGGTTATCCCCTCCTCTTCCTCCTCCGGACCCTACTCGTCTGTCCCTGGTCAGTCCTCTAGCTACCTTCCCTCCTTCTTTACTCAGTTTACCCATGCCCCCTAACCCTGACTTCGCTAACCCTGACCCTGATCCTGCGCTTCTTTAACGTGCTGTGTTCCCTTTTCATCTTTGTTTCTTCGTTGTTCTCTGTTGCTGTCCTTAATCTTCTCGTCGATGTCAATTTTTCAATGAAACGTTCGAGGTTATTTCGCCAATTTCCTTGAACTCCTGCTTCTGATTTTGCGGTTTTCGCCCCTTTGTGTCTGTCTCCAGGAGCCGATGCTTGGTGCTTGTCCTGGTCGCTTTCGTGGCTATTCCTTTCTCTCTGCTGGGGGGCTCCTAACTCTTCTGCTCTCTTGATTCGCTCTGATTTTCTCTTTGTCCCCTTACCTTTTCCTTCACCTCTCCATTGTTCTTCTGCTCGTATCTTTGTGAGGAAATGGTACACCGTTTGTTCCATTTATCTCCCCCCACCCCCCCGAGTGTCCTGCTTTCTCTTCCCGATCTGAAAACCTACTGGACTCCTTGCCGGAGCCTGTGCTCCTGCTGGGTGATTTCAATTGTCATTCCCTTTGGGGTGATGTTCTGATGAACACCCGGGGTCATCTTCTTGAACCGTTCATCCTCTCTTCTTCCCTATCTCTTCTGAATTCTGGTGAGCCCACGCATTTGGATTCTCGGACTTGCACCCTTTCCTGTCTTGATCTTTCTCTTTGCTTCTTCTCTTTACTTAGATTTCACGTGGCAGGCTCTTGATGACCTCCATGGCAGTGACCATTTCCCCATCCTTGTTACCTTTTTCTCTTTTCACCCTCTCCTCTCCTTTCCTACTTGGCAGTTTGCTAAGGCAGACTGGAACCTATTTACCCTCAGTGCTGCTCTCTCTGACCTCTCCCTCACTGTCTCCTCCCTTTTCATGACACTGTCTTCGACGCTGCCCTCTGCTCTATTCCTCGCTCTTCCTCTCTGAGGCCACGGAAGTGCGTTCCCTGGTGGAATACAGACTGTGCTCGGGCGGTCCGCTGTAAGCGTGCAGCCTGAAAGAGACACCGCTGCCGGCAGACAGCCGATTCTTTTCTTTTATTTCGGAAGGCATGCGTGGTGGTCCTTAGGGCCATCCGTACTGCTAAACGTGAATGTTGGGCGTCTTATGTCTCCACCATTACGTCCGAAACTCCTCTGCCGCAGATCTGGAAGTGTATCCGCAAGATAGCGGGTAAGTTCATTCCCAATGTCTCACCGGTCCTTCACCTCCGTGGTATTCCTATGCCGGACCCGTTGCAGGTCGCTACCGAACTGGGTTCCCACTTTTCTTCTTTTAGCTCTGGTTTTCATCTTCCCCAATCTTTCCTTCTTCGTAAACCTGTCCTTGAATCTTGTCCTTTAGATTTCTGTACTCATCTTCGCCTTCCCTATAACGATCCCTTCTCTCTCTCTGAACTTCGGTCTGCCCTGGCCCTCTGCGGTTCTACAGTGACGGGCTCCGATGGCATTCATTATGAGATGCTTCGCCATCTCCCTCCATGCACGTCTCAGTATTTAATGAGTCTGTATAATCGGATCTGGGAGTCGTCGTCAGTCCCTGAGGACTGGCTCGATGCTGTTGTCCTCCCTGTTCGCAAACCAGGGTTCTGGGAACATCCCCTAAGGACTTTTGCCCTATTGCCCTCACAAGTTGTGCCTGCAAACTCTTTGAACGTATGGTTCACGTTCGTCTGATGTGGTTCTTAGAACACCATCACCACCTCTCCCCTTCTCAATTTGGTTTCCGCAAGTGCCGCAGCACAACAGATGTCCTGGTGACCTTGGAGGTCTATATTCGTACATCTTTTGTTGCGAAGACCTCCGTTGTTGCCGTCCTTTTTTACCTGGAAAAAGCTTACGACACCACTTGGCGATATCATATTCTATCCCAGTTTCATTCTTTTGGCCTTCGTGGTCATCTCCCTCTCTTTCTCTGTAGCTTCCTCTCTCGTCGTTCCTTTCGGGTGAGGCTTGGTACCACTCTCTCTGCCTCTTTTCAGCAATACGAAGGTGTGCCCCAGGGTAGTGTTCTGAGCACTACTCTTTTTCTGGTTGCCCTCAATGGTCTTCTTTCCTCTCTTCCTTCAGGTGTCTTCTCCGCTCTCTATGTCGATGATCTTACCCTTTGCTGTCAGGGTGATGATTCACCTCTCCTTCAACGCCGGCTTCAACTTGCGATTGATGCCGTGTCGTCTTGGGCCACCGATCATGGCTTTAAGTTCTGTACATCTAAGACTTGTGCTATGACTTTTACTCGGAAGTGTGTCGTTCTTCATTCTTCTTTGTCGCTTTATGGTCACCCCATTGTGTACAAGGATTCCGCTAATCTTTTGGGGTTGATTTTTGACACTCGTTTGTCTTGGTCTCCCCATATCTCGTACCTCCGTGTTGAATGCTCTAAGGCCCTTACCCTCCTTCGGGTATTGTCCCATACTTTTTGCGGAGCAGATAGGCGCACTCTACTCGCTTTACATTCCTCTCTCCTGTCTAAGCTCGATCATGGTTGCCTTGCTTACTTGTCTGCTTCTCCTTCTACTCTTCGCCATCTTGATGCTTTGCACTATTCTGGGTTCCGCCTCAGTTCTGGTGCCTTTCATTCGACTCCAGTCCTCAGCTTGTATGTTGATACTGGCTTCCTATCTCTCCAGGACCGCTACTCTCTTCGCTATCTTGTGCGGTCCTTGCAACATCCTTCCTCTCCCCTTTGTCGTGCTTTAACTTTTGCCCCTCCAACGGTTCCTGTTCCTCTTCACCACCTCCCTCTTTCTGTCCGGTTATCTCGCTTACAGGATTCTCTTTCAGTTTGTATTTCTAATATGTCTACTTGTGTTGTTCCTTCTTTGCCCCCGTGGAGAGTCCCCCTTCCGCAGTTTTGTACATCCTTAACCCGCATCACTAAAGCTTTTACCCCTCCTATGGTCCTCAAACGCCTTTTCCTTGAGCACTTTTCTTCTCACTTCCGCTCCGTTTCCGTCTTCACCGATGGGTGTAAGTCTGCGGACGGTGTTGGCTACTCTCTTGTTTTTCCTGATTGCACTTATATGTGTTGCTTACCTCCGGAGACTAGCATCTTCACAGTGGAACTTTATGCTATTCTCTATGCGCTTCGTCTCCTACTTTCTCATTGTCAATCTTCCTTTGTAATTGTTGACTCGTAGTGCCCTCATGGCTCTCGGGTCCTTTAATCCGGTTCATCCAGTGGTTGTCGAACTCCAGCATTGGCTGTTTCTTGTTCACAGTAAATTTGAGTCGGTTGAGTTTTGTTGGGTTCCCAGCCATATTGGTGTCTCTTTAAATGAGCGTGCGGATGCTGACGTCAGGGAAGCTGTCCGCTCTTGTCCCATCTCTCGTAAAGGTATTCCTTATTCCGACTTTTACCCGGTTATCCATTCCTCCATCCTTACCCGTTGGCGGGCTTATTAGTTGTCTGTTACTGGTAACAAACTGCGTATTCTTTAGAGTTGTGTGTCCTCATGGCCGTCCTCCTACCACCATAACCGGCGAAGGGAAACGGCTCTGGCGAGGTTGCATATTAGCCATACTTGCTTACTCATGGTCACTTGATGGAGCGCCCCCCCCCCTGCTCCTTATTGTCCTAATTGCATTGTCTCTCTCTTACAATTTATGCATATCCTTGTTGAATGTCCTGACTTCCAGGACGAGCGTGTGTCTTGTTTTCCGACCGTCCCCCGCGGTCGCTTGTCCCTCGATAGTATTCTTGATGACTCGGATACTTTTGATATTGTTCACCTTATGCGGTTCTGTTCTTGTATTGGTGTAACAGTGCAAGTATTTTGCACTCTTTCATGTATATTTGTGACTTGTAATTGTCTGTGTGTGTGTGTATGCGTGTGTACGTTAGTCGCGAGGGAGGTGGTAGTGGAAGAGTGAACCAGCCTAGCTTGTGCTGACAGGAGTACTATTGAACAAGGAAGCCCTGTTCTGGCTTGCAAGAGTACCCACCCTGGCTCGGCCAGAGAGGTGGTTGAGCAGTGAGAGTGGAACCTTTGCAGGGGAGAGTACATCCAACCAGCTCCTCCATCCAGGCGGGTGATTAGCCATCACCCACCCCTGGGTGAACTTGTTAGTGACGTAAGAGTGTCAGTAATGCATTGTCCTAATTGGGTGTCTTAGTGGTGACGAGCTAGTGGAGTCTGAACCATTTAGCCATGTATGGTGTGGGCGTGTATGGAGTGGGTGATCCCCTCCCCCCTTTCAATTTGGTCAATATTCTATTAAATAATAGAATGTCAAAGTGTTAAATATCAATTGCTGGAAATTGAAATAATTTGAAATTTGATTAATAAATTTCAATGTGTAGAAGAACAAGCTTGAATTTTGTTTAATCTTCTTTTTGAATCAATGTCCCCTCAAGTAAGAGCTAAGGCTAGAGAGATATCTAGATGAACAAGTGAGAGATAACTAAATTAAGCAGTGTTCCTGTCGCATTGTTTAAGTGGAAGTGACTTTAGATTCAATGACAGGTGGTGGCAGCAAACATTTAGAACATCTTGGAATATCAGTATAGTATAACATCACAGATAGCGTAAGATAGAATAAAATCAGTCTACTCTCCCTACTCTTCTTATTCTCTTACATCACTCTACTCCTCCTTCATTCTCTCCCTCCTGCCTCCCCTCTCCCAGTTTTCTATTCCTGTTCGCCTCTTCCCCACCTCAGTTCCTGCCTCAACCTTCCCCATGTTCTATCCACCCATCCTTCATCCCTCTTTCCTCCTCTCCTCCTTCTACCTTTACTTTGCTTTACTTGACTTTTAATACCTTTCACTACCCCCGCCCCCCCGTTACATTGGCATCATTGGTGATATTTAGCGCCTCTGATTATCCCGTACATTTGATGGTGCTACATAGCCTTCCCGGTTTGGTGCCTTCTTTTGATAATTACTTACTTCTGAAACTGAATGTGTCTCTTAATCCTCCTAAAACTGTTCACTATATTCCCCCTTGGAAAGATGTGGAGGTCTCTCTGCATCATACCCCCATCAGTGTAAAACAAATGTATAACACTGACACTATGAGATGTATAACATTAGAAGCTATTGACAGTCATCTTCAAATTCTCAAACCGACTGAATCCTATGCCTTTACTGATGGCTCTGTGCAGTTAGGCACTGGTAGAACAGGTTGTGCATGTGCAGTGTATAAAGGGAATGAAATGATCATGTCTAGTACACAGAGATTGAACAACTGGGCAAGCACGACACAGACCGAGCTATTGGGCATTTATCTAGCCACTGAATACCTTAAGCTCAATGGTTGTGGAGTGATATTGTGTGACTCTAAAAGTGCTCTGCAGTCCTTAAATAACCCATCATAATGTATGTCGGAAGTAGCTTGTAATATTAAATGGAATGTAATTTTTGCCAATGATAATAACTCTTGTATAAAATTTGTGTGGATCCCATCCCATGTTGGAGTTGGAAAACATGTCTTTGTAGATCGTTTGGCCAATGAGGCTTGCAGGAAAGAAAACACTGATTATGACTTTGGACTATCTAATGCAGTTATTAGAAACATGCAAATTAAAGAAATTAATTCAGATTTAGAAGAACTAAGAAATGCCCAGAGACCTGAAAGCTGCAGTATTAAAAGTTATGACAAGTTTTGTAATAATAGGTATTTGTATGGTCAGCACAGTAACCGAACCAGGCAATGTGATGTAGTCATTGCGCGAATTCGCCTTGGCTATAGACACATCTGGTAGGTTAGTGAGGCTGAGCCACTACCAGAATATTCAGATTGTAAACTCTGTGATAAACCTTTAATGCATTCACTAGAAAACTATATTGATGAATGTGAAACCGTAAAATACTTTAGACTGGCCTATTGTACCATCAAGTGTATAACTATTTCATTGACTCAGGTGTTCTGGACGACATCCTAACAATTTATCCAAAATTTGCTTGTCCATTTTAAAGAATGAAGAACAATTTTAATTTATATTACTTCTAAGCTGCATCACTTATGAACCCATTCCTGCCCTTGTGTGGCAGTGCACAGTAGAAAATTGTTTTCACATATCCATACATTAAAACATTGATTGTAACCATGATATATATGTGCTTCAGCCTACAGTTTAGACCTATTGTCTTGTGTATGACCCTCTGTCCTGCGTGACAGTGAATACCAGCATTATCCCCACTTTAATAACAATTAATTGAAATCCTCAGATTAGGCAAAATTTTAATTAATTTTGTCAATAAAGATAATAATAACTGATGGATCCTTGCACCAGTCCCATGGTGCGGTTGTTTTCATAGCGAGAGATGGTTCCTTCTCCCATGAGTGTGGAGCACGTATGAAAAACTGGGCCTCCATTCTTCAAACAGAATTGGTTGCCATAATCCTTGCATTCGAGCGCGTATATGAATCCATAGTAGACACGCTAATTGTAAGTGACTCCTTGTCATCCTTGACTGCCCTCAGCTACTCAAGGCATAACTGTGACGGGCTTATCTCTGAAGCTAGACACAGATATAATGAAATAATCAATGATGGAGTCAGCGTCTGTCTCCTGTGGATTCCTTCCCATATTGGTCTCCGAATGCATGATAGAACTGATGAGTTGGCCAAGACTTTTGCTCGTAAAGAGGGAATTGATTACCAACTTGGACTGCCTTTGAGCAGCCTGAAGGCAGTAATATTCCGAGAACATCAACTAAATTTCGTAGACTTGAGGCAAAGTGAAATTCACACCAGTTGCTCTATCTATTATCATTCTATTATCCAGGAAGAACCGCACGTCTATGGGTCATCCAATAATGTTAGCAGACTTCAAGATGTTACCACTGCTAGGTTTAGTCTCGGCTACAAGTACCTCTGGCAGTTTGTAACATCTGCTGATGTAGATTTGACTAAATGTAAACTCTGTCAGCAGAACTATTCGCATACTTTGCGTCATTATATAATGGAATGTGAAAAAATCGCGGAATTCAGATATAACACCATCAATGGTTTCCAAGAAATGTGTAAGTACTTCATTCATAATGATGTACTGACGGGAATCTTAGCGAAGTATCCAAAATTTGCTTACTGTAGGTAATGCTGCACATGATTGTAAAGCTGCCGCCCAGTTGGGTGGGTGTGGAGCACATGACTGTAAAGCTGCCGCCCAGTTGGGTGGGTGTGGAGCACATGACTGTAAAGCTGCCACCCAGTTGGGTGGGTGTGGAGCACATGACTGTAAAGCTGCCGCCCAGTTGGGTGGGTGTGGAGCACATGACTGTAAAGCTGCCGCCCAGTTGGGTAAGTGTGGAGCACATGACTGTAAAGCTGCCGCCCAGTTGGGTAAGTGTGGAGCACATGACTGTAAAGCTGCCGCCCAGTTGGGTGGGTGTTGAGCACATGACTGTAAAGCTGCCGCCCAGTTGGGTGGGTGTGGAGCAGTTGGGTGGGTGTGGAGCATGACTGTAAAGCTGCCGCCCAGTTGGGTGGGTGTGGAGCACATGACTGTAAAGCTGCCGCCCAGTTGGGTGGGTGTTGGAGCACATGACTGTAAAGCTGCCGCCCAGTTGGGTTGGTGTGGAGCACATGACTGTAAAGCTGCCGCCCAGTTGGGTGGGTGTGGAGCACATGACTGTAAAGCTGCCGCCCAGTTGGGTGGGTGTGGAGCACATGACTGTAAAGCTGCCGCCCAGTTGGGTGGGTGTGGAGCACATGACTGTAAAGCTGCCGCCCAGTTGGGTGGGTGTGGAGCACATGACTGTAAAGCTGCCGCCCAGTTGGGTGGGTGTGGAGCACATGACTGTAAAGCTGCCGCCCAGTTGGGTGGGTGTGGAGCACATGACTGTAAAGCTGCCGCCCAGTTGGGTGGGTGTGGAGCAAGACTAGTAACTGTGACTCACCATAGATGTAAAGTGCCTTGTATAGTGACTGTGTGAGCCTCTTGTTGAATCACTTGCGATATAAAAGATTATTGATGTGTGTATTTGCTTATATATATATGGGTATGGATATATATATATATATATATATATATATATATATATATATATATATATAATGTCGTACCTAATAGCCAGAACTCACTTCTCAGCCTACTATGCAGGGCCCGATTTGCCTAATAAGCCAAGTTTTCATGAATGAATTGTTTTTCGACTACCTAACCTACCTAACCTAACCTAACTTTTTCGGCTACCTAACCTAACCTAACCTATAAAGATAGGTTAGGTTAGGTTAGGTAGGGTTGGTTAGGTTCGGTCATATATCTACGTTAATTTTAACTCCAATAAACAAAAACTGACCTCATACATAATGAAATGGGTAGCTTTATTATTTCATAAGAAAAAAATTAGAGAAAATATATTAATACAGGAAAACTTGGCTTATTAGGCAAATCGGGACTTGCATTGTAGGCCAAAAAGTGCGTTCTGGCTACTAGGTACGACATATATATATATATATATATATGTCGTACCTAGTAGCCAGAACTCACTTCTCAGCCTACTATTCAAGGCCCGATTTGCCTAATAAGCCAAGTTTTCCTGAATTAATATATTTACTATAATTTTTTTCTTATGAAATGATAAAGCAACCCTTTTCTCTATGTATGAGGTCAATTTTTTTTTATTGGAGTTAAAATTAACGTAGATATATGACCGAACCTAACCAACCCTACCTAACCTAACCTAACCTATATTTATAGGTAAGGTTAGGTTAGGTAGCCAAAAAAAGCTAGGTTAGGTACGACATATATATATATATATATATATATATATATATATATATATATATATATATATATATATATATATATATATATATATATATATATATGTAATATGTATATGAATGTATATGTGTACATGTATATATTATTTTTTTATTATATTTTAGTATATATTACACAATTAATAATTGTGTAACTAGCGTCAAAATTTTTTGATTTGCTTAGCTAAACGAACTATGGGGCTCAGGTCCTGAACCCCATATGTTCCTCTGTAACCCTTTCCACCACCGCCCACGGGATGGGTATGGGGTGCATAATAAAGAAAGACATTGAAACAAGAGGGGAGTTGAACAGTACCGAAATGTGCTCCAAGTTGCTGCTCACAAGTTATCTGATAAGTAGCAGTCTCCCTGGATGTTTAGGTTCTCATTATCAATCCTACCATTTCCGGGGCGAATGCCACGTTTCCTTAACAGCGGAAAGCTGAAAGCTACTGCAGCTTGGTCACAGTGTACACTACAGCTTGGTCACAGTGTACACTACATCTTGGTCACAGTGTACACTACAGCTTGGTCACAGTGTACACTACAGCTTGGTCACAGTGTACACTACATCTTGGTCACAGTGTACACTACAGCTTGGTCACAGTGTACACTACAACTACTACAGCTTGGTCACAGTGTACACTACAACTACTACAGCTTAGTCACAGTGTACACTACAAATACTACAGCTTGGTCACAGTGTACACTACATCTTGGTCACAGTGTACACTGCAGCTTTGTCACAGTGTACACTACAGCTTGGTCACAGTGTACACTACAGCTTGGTCACAGTGTACACTACAACTACTACATCTTGGTCACAGTGTACACTACAGCTTGGTCACAGTGTACACTACAACTACTACAGCTTGGTCAGAGCGTACACTACAACTACTACAGCTTGGTCACAGTGTACACTACAACTACTACATCTTGGTCACAGTGTACACTACAACAACTACATCTTGGTCACTGTGTACACCACAACTACTACAGCTTGGTCACAGTGTACACTACAGCTTGGTCACAGTGTACACTACAGCTTGGTCACAGTGTACACTACAGCTTGGTCACAGTGTACACTACAGCTTGGTCACAGTGTACACTACAGTTTGGTCACAGTGTACACTATAGCTTGGTCACCGTGTACACTACAGCTTGGTCACAGTGTACACTACAGCTTAGTCACAGTGTACACTACAGCTTGGTCACAGTGTACACCACAACTACTACTACATCTTGGTCACAGTGCACACTACAGCTTGGTCACAGTGAACACTACAACTACTACAGCTTGGTCACAGTGTACACTACAACTACTACAGCTTGGTCACAGTGTACACTACAACTACTACAGCTTGGTCACAGTGTACACTTCAACTACTACATCTTGGTCACAGTTTACACTACAACTACTACATCTTGGTCACAGTGTACACTACAGCTTGGTCACAGTGTACACTACAGCTTGGTCACAGTGTACACTACAGCTTGGTCACAGTGTACACTACAACTACTACATCTTGGTCACAGTTTACACTACAACTACTACAGCTTGGTCACAGTGTACACTACAGCTTGGTCACAGTGTACACTACAGCTTGGTCACAGTGTACACTACAACTACTACAGCTTGGTCACAGTGTACACTACAGCTTGGTCACAGTGTACACTACAACTACTACAGCTTGGTCACAGTGTACACTACAACTACTACAGCTTGGTCACAGTGTACACTACAGCTTGGTCACAGTGTACACTACAGCTTGGTCACAGTGAACACTACAACTACTACAGCTTGGTCACAGTGTACACTACAACTACTACATCTTGGTCACAGTTTACACTACAACTACTACATCTTGGTCACAGTGTACACTACAGCTTGGTCACAGTGTACACTACAACTACTACAGCTTGGTCACAGTGTACACTACAACTACTACAGCTTGGTCACAGTGTGCACTACAACTACTACAGCTTGGTCACAGTGCACACTACAGCTTGGTCACAGTGTACACTACAACTACTACAGCTTGGTCACAGTGTACACTACAACTACTACATCTTGGTCACAGTGTACACTACAACTACTACAGCTTGGTCACAGTGCACACTACAGCTTGGTCACAGTGTACACTACAACAACTACAGCTTGGTCACAGTGTACACTACACCTTGGTCACAGTGCACACTACAACTACTACAGCTTGGTCACAGTGCGCACTACAGCTTGGTCACAGTGTACACTTCAACTACTACAGCTTGGTCACAGTGTACACTACACCTTGGTCACAGTACACACTACAACTACTACAGCTTGGTCACAGTGCACACTACAACTACTACAGCTTGGTCACAGTGCACACTACAGCTTGGTCACAGTGTACACTACAACTACTACACCTTGGTCACAGTGTACACTACAACTACTACATCTTGGTCACAGTGTACACTACAACTACTACAGCTTGGTCACAGTGTACACTACAGCTTGGTCACAGTGTACACTACAACTACTACAGCTTGGTCACAGTGCACACGACAGCTTGACTACAGTGTACACTACAGCTTGGTCACAGTGTACACTACAACTACTACAGCTTGGTCACCGTGTACACTACAGCTTGGTTACAGTGTACACTACAACTACTACAGCTTGGTCACAGTGCACACGACAGCTTGGTCACAGTGTAACCTACAGCTTGGTCACAGTGTACACTACAACTACTACAGCTTGGTCACAGTGCACATTACAGATTGGTCACAGTGTACACTACAACTACTACACCTTGGTCACAGTGTACACTACAACTACTACTGCTTGGTCACAGTGTACACTACAACTACTACAGCTTGGTCACAGTGTACACTACAGCTTGGTCACAGTGTACACTACAACTACTACAGCTTGGTCACAGTGTACACTACAGCTTGGTTACAGTGTACACTATAGCTTGGTCACAATGTACACTACAGCTTGGTCACAGTGTACACTACAACTACTATAGCTTGGTCACAGTGTACACTATAGCTTGGTCACAGTGTACACTACAGCTTGGTCACAGTGCACACTACAGCTTGGTCACAGTGTACACTACAACTACTACAACTTGGTCACAGTGTACACTACAACTACTACAACTTGGTCACAGTGTACACTACAACTTGGTCACAGTGTACACTACAGCTTGGTCACAGTGTACACTACAACTACTACAACTTGGTCACAGTGTACACTACAACTACTACAGCTTGGTCACAGTGTACACTACAACTACTACAGCTTGGTCACAGTGTACACTACAGCTTGGTCACAGTGTACACTACAACTACTACAGCTTGGTCACAGTGTACACTACAACTACTACAGCTTGGTCACAGCGTACACTACAGCTTGGTCACAGTGTACACTACATCTTGGTCACAGTGTACACTACAACTACTACAGCTTGGTCACAGTGCACACCACAACTACTACAGCTTGGTCACAGTGCACACTACAACTACTACAGCTTGGTTACAGTGCACACTACAACTACTACATCTTGGTCACAGTGTACACTACAGCTTGGTCAAAGTGTACACTACATCTTGGTCACAGTGCACACTACATCTTGGTCACAGTGTACACTACAGCTTGGTCAAAGTGTACACTACAGCTTGGTCACAGTGCACACTACATCTTGGTCACAGTGTACACTACAGCTTGGTCACAGTGTACACTACAGCTTGGTCACAGTGTACACTACAGCTTGGTCACAGTGTACACTACAACTACTACAGCTTGGTTACAGTGCACACTACAGTTTGGTCACAGTGTACACTTCAACTAGTACATCTTTGTCACAGTGTACACTACAGTTTGGTCAAAGTGTACACTACAGTTTGGTCAAAGTGTACACTACATCTTGGTCACAGTGTACACTACAGCTTGGTCACAGTGTACACTACAGCTTGATCACAGTGTACACTACATCTTGGTCACAGTGTACACTACAGCTTGGTCACAGTGTACACTACAGCTTGGTCACAGTGTACACTACATCTTGGTCACAGTGTACACTACATCTTGGTCACAGTGTACACTACAGATTGGTCAAGTGTACACCACAACTACTACATCTTGGTCACAGTGCACACTACAGCTTGGTCACAGTGAACACTACAACTACTACAGCTTGGTCACAGTGTACACTACAACTACTACATCTTGGTCACAGTGTACACTACAACTACTAGAGCTTGGTCACAGTGTACACTACAGCTTGGTCACAGTGCACACTACAGCTTGGTCACAGTGAACACTATACTACAGCTTGGTCACAGTGTACACTACAACTACTACATCTTGGTCACAGTGTACACTACAGCTTGGTCACAGTGTACACTACAACTACTACAGCTTGGTCACAGCGTACACTACAACTACTACAGCTTGGTCACAGTGTACACTACAACTACTACATCTTGGTCACAGTGTACACTACAACTACTACATCTTGGTCACAGTGTACACCACAACTACTACAGCTTGGTCACAGTGTACACTACAGCTTGGTCACAGTGTACACTACAGCTTGGTCACAGTGTACACTACAGCTTGGTCACAGTGTACACTACAGCTTGGTCACAGTGTACACTATAGCTTGGTCACCGTGTACACTACAGCTTGGTCACAGTGTACACTACAGCTAGTCACAGTGTACACTACAGCTTGGTCACAGTGTACACCACAACTACTACATCTTGGTCACAGTGCACACTACAGCTTGGTCACAGTGAACACTACAACTCTACAGCTTGGTCACAGTGTACACTACAACTACTACAGCTTGGTCACAGTGTACACTACAACTACTACATCTTGGTCACAGTTTACACTACAACTACTACATCTTGGTCACAGTGTACACTACAGCTTGGTCACAGTGTACACTACAGCTTGGTCACAGTGTACACTACAGCTTGGTCACAGTGTACACTACAACTACTACATCTTGGTCACAGTTTACACTACAACTACTACAGCTTGGTCACAGTGTACACTACAACAGCTTGGTCACAGTGTACACTACAACTACTACAGCTTGGTCACAGTGTACACTACAACTACTACATCTTGGTCACAGTGTACACTACAGCTTGGTCACAGTGTACACTACAACTACTACAGCTTGGTCACAGTGTTCACTACAACTACTACAGCTTGGTCACAGTGTACACTACAGCTTGGTCACAGTGTACACTACAGCTTGGTCACAGTGTACACTACAACTACTACAGCTTGGTCACAGTGTACACTACAACTACTACAGCTTGGTCACAGTGCACACTACAGCTTGGTCACAGTGTACACTACAACTACTACAGCTTGGTCACAGTGTACACTACAACTACTACATCTTGGTCACAGTGTACACTACAACTACTACAGCTTGGTCACAGTGCACACTACAGCTTGGTCACAGTGTACACTACAACAACTACAGCTTGGTCACAGTGTACACTACACCTTGGTCACAGTGCACACTACAACTACTACAGCTTGGTCACAGTGTACACTTCAACTACTACAGCTTGGTCACAGTGTACACTACACCTTGGTCACAGTACACACTACAACTACTACAGCTTGGTCACAGTGCACACTACAACTACTACAGCTTGGTCACAGTGCACACTACAGCTTGGTCACAGTGTACACTACAACTACTACACCTTGGTCACAGTGTACACTACAACTACTGCATCTTGGTCACAGTGTACACTACAACTACTACAGCTTGGTCACAGTGTACACTACAGCTTGGTCACAGTGTACACTACAGCTTGGTCACAGTGTACACTACAACTACTACAGCTTGGTCACAGTGCACACGACAGCTTGACTACAGAGTACACTACAGCTTGGTCACAGTGTACACTACAACTACTACAGCTTGGTCACCGTGTACACTACTGCTTGGTTACAGTGTACACTACAACTACTACAGCTTTGTCACAGTGCACACGACAGCTTGGTCACAGTGTACACTACAGCTTGGTCACAGTGTACACTACAACTACTACAGCTTGGTCACAGTGCACACTACAGCTTGGTCACAGTGCACACTACAGCTTGGTCACAGTGTACACTACAACTACTACTGCTTGGTCACAGTGTACACTACAACTACTACAGCTTGGTCACAGTGTACACTACAACTACTACAGCTTGGTCAAAGTGTACACTACAGCTTGGTTACAGTGTACACTATAGCTTGGTCACAATGTACACTACAGCTTGGTCACAGTGTACACTACAACTACTATAGCTTGGTCACAGTGTACACTATAGCTTGGTCACAGTGTACACTACAGCTTGGTCACAGTGCACACTACAGCTTGGTCACAGTGTACACTACAACTACTAAAACTTGATCACAGTGTACACTACAACTACTACAACTTGGTCACAGTGTACACTACAACTTGGTCACAGTGTACACTACAGCTTGGTCACAGTGTACACTACAACTTGGTCACAGTGTACACTACAACTACTACAGCTTGGTCACAGTGTACACTACAACTACTACAGCTTGGTCACAGTGTACACTACACACTACAGTGTACACTACAGCGCTTGGTCACAGTGTTCACTACAACTACTACAGTTGGTCACACACTACAGCTTGGTCACAGTGTACACTACATCTTGGTCACAGTGTACACTACAACTACTACAGCTTGGTCACAGTGCACACCACAACTACTACAGCTTGGTCACAGTGCTCACTACAACTACTACAGCTTGGTCACAGTGCACACTACAACTACTACATCTTGGTCACAGTGTACACTACAGCTTGGTCACAGTGTACACTACAACTTGGTCAAAGTGTACACTACATCTTGGTCACAGTGCACACTACATCTTGGTCACAGTGTACACTACAGCTTGGTCAAAGTGTACACTACAGCTTGGTCACAGTGCACACTACATCTTGGTCACAGTGTACACTACAGCTTGGTCACAGTGTACACTACAGCTTGGTCACAGTGTACACTACAACTACTACAGCTTGGTTACAGTGCACACTACAGTTTGGTCACAGTGTACACTTCAACTAGTACATCTTTGTCACAGTGTACACTTCAGTTTGGTCAAAGTGTACACTACAGTTTGGTAAAACTGTACACTACATCTTGGTCACAGTGTACACTACAGCTTGGTCACAGTGTACACTACAGCTTGGTCACAGTGCACACTACAACTTGGTCGCAGTGTATACTACAGCTTGGTCACAGTGTACACTACAGTTTGGTCACAATGTACACTATAGCTTGGTCACAGTGTACACTACAGCTTGGTCACAGTGTACACTACAGCTTGGTCACAGTGCACATTACAGTTTGGTCAACGTGTACAATACAGCTTGGTCACAGTGTACACTACAACTTGGTCACAGTGCACATTACAGTTTGGTCAAAGTGTACAATACAGCTTGGTCACAGTGCACACTACAACTTGGTCGCAGTGTATACTACAGCTTGGTCACAGTGTACACTACAGTTTGGTCACAATGTACACTACAGCTTGGTCACAGTGTACACTACAGCTTGGTCACAGTGTACACTACAGCTTGGTCACAGTGTATATTACATCTTGGTCACAGTGCACACTACAGTTTGGTCACAGTGTACACTACAACTACTACATCTTGGTCGCAGTGTACACTACAGCTTGGTCACAGTGCACACTACAGCTTGGTGACAGTGCACACTACAACTACTACATCTTGGTCACAGTGTACACTACAGCTTGGTCACAGTGTACACTACATCTTGGTCACAGTGTACACTACAACTACTACATCTTGGTCGCAGTATACACTACAGCTTGGTCACAGTGCACACTACATCTTGGTCACAGTGCACACTACAACTACTACATCTTGATCACAGTGTACACAACAGCTTGGTCACAGTGTACACTACAGCTTGGTCACAGTGCACATTACATTTTGGTCAAAGTGTACAATACAGCTTGGTCACAGTGTACACTACAGCTTGGTCACAGTGCACATTACAGTTTGGTCAAAGTGTACAATACAGCTTTGTCACAGTGCACACTACATCTTGGTCACAGTGTACACTACAGCTTGGTCACAGTGTACACTACAGCTTGGTCACAGTGTACACTACAACTACTACATCTTGGTCACAGTTTACACTACAACTACTACAGCTTGGTCACAGTGTACACTAGAGCTTGTTCACAGTGTACACTACAGCTTGGTCACAGTGTACACTACAGCCTGGTCACAGTGTACACTACAGCTTGGTCACAGTGTACACTACAACTACTACAGCTTGGTCACAGTGTACACTACAACTACTACAGCTTGGTCACAGTGTACACTACAACTACTACATCTTGGTCACAGTTTACACTACAACTACTACATCTTGGTCACAGTGTACACTACAGCTTGGTCACAGTGTACACTACAACTACTACAGCTTGGTCACAGTGTTCACTACAACTACTACAGCTTGGTCACAGTGTGCACTACAGCTTGGTCACAGTGTACACTACAACTACTACAGCTTGGTCACAGTGTACACTACAACTACTACAGCTTGGTCACAGTGCACACTACAGCTTGGTCACAGTGTACACTACAACTACTACAGCTTGGTCACAGTGTACACTACAACTACTACATCTTGGTCACAGTGTACACTACAACTACTACAGCTTGGTCACAGTGCACACTACAGCTTGGTCACAGTGTACACTACAACAACTACAGCTTGGTCACAGTGTACACTACAACAACTACAGCTTGGTCACAGTGTACACTACACCTTGGTCACAGTGCACACTACAACTACTACAGCTTGGTCACAGTGCGCACTACAGCTTGGTCACAGTGTACACTTCAACTACTACAGCTTGGTCACAGTGTACACTACACCTTGGTCACAGTACACACTACAACTACTACAGCTTGGTCACAGTGCACACTACAACTACTACAGCTTGGTCACAGTGCACACTACAGCTTGGTCACAGTGTACACTACAACTACTACACCTTGGTCACAGTGTACACTACAACTACTGCATCTTGGTCACAGTGTACACTACAACTACTACAGCTTGGTCACAGTGTACACTACAGCTTGGTCACAGTGTACACTACAGCTTGGTCACAGTGTACACTACAACTACTACAGCTTGGTCACAGTGCACACGACAGCTTGACTACAGTGTACACTACAGCTTGGTCACAGTGTACACTACAACTACTACAGCTTGGTCACCGTGTACACTACAGCTTGGTTACAGTGTACACTACAACTACTACAGCTTTGTCACAGTGCACACGACAGCTTGGTCACAGTGTACACTACAGCTTGGTCACAGTGTACACTACAACTACTACAGCTTGGTCACAGTGCACACTACAGCTTGGTCACAGTGCACACTGCAGGTTGGTCACAGTGTACACTACAACTACTACACCTTGGTCACAGTGTACACTACAACTACTACTGCTTGGTCACAGTGTACACTACAACTACTACAGCTTGGTCACAGTGTACACTACAGCTTGGTCACAGTGTACACTACAGCTTGGTTACAGTGTACACTATAGCTTGGTCACAATGTACACTACAGCTTGGTCACAGTGTACACTACAACTACTATTGCTTGGTCACAGTGTACACTATAGCTTGGTCACAGTGTACACTACAGCTTGGTCACAGTGCACACTACAGCTTGGTCACAGTGTACACTACAACTACTACAACTTGGTCACAGTGTACACTACAACTACTACAACTTGGTCACAGTGTACACTACAACTTGGTCACAGTGTACACTACAGCTTGGTCACAGTGTACACTACAACTACTACAACTTGGTCACAGTGTACACTACAACTACTACAGCTTGGTCACAGTGTACACTACAACTACTACAGCTTGGTCACAGTGTACACTACAGCTTGGTCACAGTGTACACTACAACTACTACAGCTTGGTCACAGTGTACACTACAACTACTACAGCTTGGTCACAGTGCACACCACAACTACTACAGCTTGGTCACAGTGTACACTACATCTTGGTCACAGTGTACACTACAACTACTACAGCTTGGTCACAGTGCACACCACAACTACTACAGCTTGGTCACAGTGCACACTACAACTACTACAGCTTGGTCACAGTGCACACTACAACTACTACATCTTGGTCACAGTGTACACTACAGCTTGGTCACAGTGTACACTACAGCTTGGTCACAGTGTACACTACAACTTGGTCAAAGTGTACACTACATCTTGGTCACAGTGTACACTACATCTTGGTCACAGTGTACACTACAGCTTGGTCAAAGTGTACACTACAGCTTGGTCACAGTGCACACTACATCATGGTCACAGTGTACACTACAGCTTGGTCACAGTGTACACTACAGCTTGGTCACAGTGAACACTACAGCTTGGTCACAGTGTACACTACAACTACTACAGCTTGGTTACAGTGCACACTACAGTTTGGTCACAGTGTACACTTCAACTAGTACATCTTTGTCACAGTGTACACTACAGTTTGGTCAAAGTGTACACTACAGTTTGGTAAAAGTGTACACTACATCTTGGTCACAGTGTACACTACAGCTTGGTCACAGTGTACACTACAGCTTGGTCACAGTGCACACTACAACTTGGTCGCAGTGTATACTACAGCTTGGTCACAGTGTACACTACAGTTTGGTCACAATGTACACTATAGCTTGGTCACAGTGTACACTACAGCTTGGTCACAGTGTACACTACAGCTTGGTCACAGTGCACATTACAGTTTGGTCAACGTGTACAATACAGCTTGGTCACAGTGTACACCACAACTTGGTCACAGTGCACATTACAGTTTGGTCAAAGTGTACAATACAGCTTGGTCACAGTGTACACTACAGCTTGGTCACAGTGTACACTACAGCTTGGTCACAGTGTACACTACAGCTTGGTCACAGTGTACATTACATCTTGGTCACAGTTCACACTACAGTTTGGTCACAGTGTACACTACAACTACTACATCTTGGTCGCAGTGTACACTTCAGCTTGGTCACAGTGCACACTACAGTTTGGTCACAGTGTACACTACAACTACTACATCTTGGTCACAGTGCACACTACAGCTTGGTGACAGTGCACACTACAACTACTACATCTTGGTCACAGTGTACACTACAGCTTGGTCATGGTGTACACTACATCTTGGTCACAGTGTACACTACAACTACTACATCTTGGTCGCAGTATACACTACAGCTTGGTCACAGTGCACACTACATCTTGGTCACAGTGCACACTACAACTACTACATCTTGATCACAGTGTACACAACAGCTTGGTCACAGTGTACACTACAGCTTGGTCACAGTGCACATTACAGTTTGGTCAAAGTGTACAATACAGCTTGGTCACAGTGTACACTACAGCTTGGTCACAGTGCACATTACAGTTTGGTCAAAGTGTACAATACAGCTTTGTCACAGTGCACACTACATCTTGGTCACAGTGTACACTACAGCTTGGTCACAGTGTACACTACATCTTGGTCACAGTGTACACTACATCTTGGTCACAGTGTACACTACAACTACTACACCTTAGTCACAGTGTACACTACAACTACTACATATTGGTCACAGTATACACTACAGCTTGGTCACAGTGTACACTTCATCTTGGTCACAGTGTACACTACAGCTTGGTCACAGTGTACACTACAGCTTGGTCACAGTGTACACTACAACTACTACATCTTGGTCACAGTGTACACTACAGCTTGGTCACAATGTACACTACATCTTGGTCACAGTGTACACTACAACTACTACATCTTGGTCACAGTGTACACTACAACTACTACATCTTGGTCACAGTGTACACTACAACTACTACATCTTGGTCACAGTGTACACTACAGCTTGGTCACAATGTACACTACATCTTGGTCACAGTGTACACTACAACTACTACAGCTTCCAAGAAAGACACACCAGTTGGTAAACAGTAATCGTCCATCGTTTTCATGTTGACATAATTATAGACTCTCGTATGAAGGTACTGCATGTATTTGTCTCTCCGTTAACTGTACCTCTAATATCATTGATAATTGATTTTGATTAGTTACCGGTAATTAAGGAAAGTCTTAAATTCTTGAATGTGCTTGCTGATGTTGGCCAATTATTTAGAACTCTCACATTAAAGTTTCACTAAGAGGTTAAATATGTTTGTGGTAAAGATAAACATAGCGAGCAGCGTGTGTTCGTGCCATAGAAGCGTAAGATGGCGGCGTGGATTCATATCTAAGGTTGGAGCCACCACGAGGTAATGAGTCGGGACCCCAGACACAAAGGTTCAACCCGTTACGCTTGTGACTCATGTTATGAGCTCTGTTTCCTCACGATATAAAGACGTTAATTGTGCGTGGGTAGAGCGAGGGTGCCGCCTGGAGACCAGCCCATGGTTAGTGAACGCTGTCTAGCCTACGTAGCTGTGTACAGCTTCACAAACTGACTATACAAGATAAGTTTCACAATATGCACAACATTGTTATATACATGTTTAGGGGTCAAATATTGTATTTTTGTGTCAGAGAAAAACTTGTTTCTCCACGAGGGTGTAGACCCTGACCCGCGGAACCTGTTCGTGCGTCTGGCAGGGGAACTGTTGTACGATTAGGGAAGGGCGGCTTCCAATGTGTTTGTTTATCCTGAGTTATTGTGGCCCACACACCCGAGAGCCCAAGGCACCTCCACCTAATGTACTCTTCTAGTTGGGCTCGCGTAGGCTGAGCTATACCTCCTGGGACCCGCCTCTCACGTGACTGGTGTACTCGTTACCGAAGCACTGCCCGAAACGCTTTGCGTAATAGTGGCTTTAGGCATTGTATGTACTACCTCTATCTATAAATCCATCAACTTTTTGTATCTCACCTTGTATGTATGTACTTTACCTGAATAAATATTTGTATTTTGTATTTGTATTTGTTCTTCCTTCTCCAGGCGATCATATTTAGGCCCAAATAATTATGTTAGCTTATAATAGGGGTTTTAGGCTTATCGATTGTCAGCATCATTAAAACCTTAATCTTACTTGTTACTAACCTTTAAGTCTACTTTAAATCCTTGAGAGAGTTTGAGATTAAAGCTGTATGTGTGTGTCGAATGAGAATTGGATCCTTTGTCTACCTGAAAGACGCTACATATTTCTGAACATATGGCATAATATCCCAGTATTTGCTACCTCTAAATTATTCTACAATATAGTTATCAACACCTGCCACTAGTCCACAATGTGTACGTCATCCCCATTACAATGATATTGGCAGTGTTCAGTGTTACTTATAGCAGGAAACAGGAGAAGCAAAAACTGGCATCACAGATCAGTCTGCTACTTCGAAGAGCTTCACCTGCTTGAGCAAGCCCGTGAGCTCCTGCCTGTAGAGAGGTTACCTCCCTGGGAGGATGACCCATGCAACCTTATCATCAACGAGATAACGAAAAAGTCCAACATAATACCACAGTAAATAAGCAACAGGTATCATGAGGAAATCTATAAAGAAGCCGGAAATGAGTTAGATCAAATCTACACTGACGGGTCATTTAATCCTGTCAATGGCAGGGCTGGTGCAGCATACACTGTAAATATGAGTAATACCTTTCAACTCGGAAATTAAGTAAAAGCTCGTATTGAGAACTATGCCTCTTCAATGCAAGCAGAGCTAACTGCCATTGTTATTATGATAAGATTCCTTGAATGAAACACTAAAGGGGCAGTGATCTGCACTGATTCAGAAGCAGCGCTACAAAGCCTTAGAAAATGCAGGCAGAAAACCTTGCGATAGTTGCAGAAATCAAGAGAGCTGCGAGTGTACGGACGCAGGAAAGAATCAGTAATAGCGGATACAAATATCCATGGAGATACGGAACTGAAACAACAGTTGAGCAGCAGAGTTGCAGAATCTGTGATGGGAGTGACGGACACCGCCTTGACCACTATCTACGTGAATGTGAACACCTGAGAGACATTAGAAATATGTGTCGAATAATAATCCACACATTGTTTGGAGTTAGGAAAACACTATTTGTCAAATATTGATACTGTTAAAAGATTCCCCCATTTTGCACCCGCAAGATAACATAAGCTTTTAAGGGTGGATAGATGTTAATCTTCTTGTTTGAGGAGCTGTTCACTTGAGACAGTTAAGCAAGTCCCAGCTGTGTCTGGGTACAAGAGACAGAATGAACAACCCAGCGGGTTTTCTTCCTATTGGGGAGTGTTGTACATGCTGCTATGGCGGTATGTCCACTCACAGGATGAGTGGCGCTGCCCAATACTGTCACTATGGTGGTATGTCCACTCACAGGATGAGTGGCGCTGCCCAATACTGTCACTATGGCGGTGTGTCCACTCACAGGATGAGTGGCGCTGCCCAATACTGTCACTATAGCGGTGTGTCCACTCACAGGATGAGTGGCGCTGCCCAATACTGACACTATGGCGGTGTGTCCACTAACAGGATGAGTGGCGCTGCCGAATACTGTCACAATGGCGGTGTGTCCACTCACAGGATGAGTGACGCTGCCCAATACTGTCACAATGGCGGTGTGTCCACTCACAGGATGAGTGACGCTGCCCAATACTGTCACTATGGCGGTGTGTCCACTCACAGGATGAGTGGCGCTGCCCAATACTGTCACTAAGGCGGTGTGTCCACTCACAGGATGAGTGGCGCTGCCCAATACTGTCACTATGGCGAGTGTATCCACTCACAGGATGAGTGACGCTGCCCAATACTGTCACTATGGCGGTGTGTCCACTCACAGGATGAGTGGCGCTGCCCAATACTGTCACTAAGGCGGTGTGTCCACTCACAGGATGAGTGGCGCTGCCCAATACTGTCACTATGGCGGTGTATCCACTCACAGGATGAGTGACGCTGCCCAATACTGTCACTATGGCGGTGTGTCCACTCACAGGATGAGTGGCGCTGCCCAATACTGTCACTATGGCGGTGTGTCCACTCACAGGATGAGTGGCGCTGCCCAATACTGTCACAATGGCGGTGTGTCCACTCACAGGATGAGTGACGCTGCCCAATACTGTCACTATGGCGGTGTGTCCACTCACAGGATGAGTGGCGCTGCCGAATACTGTCACAATGGCGGTGTGTCCACTCACAGGATGAGTGACGCTGCCCAATACTGTCACTATGGCGGTGTGTCCACTCACAGGATGAGTGGCGCTGCCCAATACTGACACTATGGCGGTGTGTCCACTCACAGGATGAGTGGCGCTGTCCAATACTGTCACAATGGCGGTGTGTCCACTCACAGGATGAGTGACGCTGCCCAATACTGTCACAATGGCGGTGTGTCCACTCACAGGATGAGTGACGCTGCCCAATACTGTCACTAAGGCGGTGTGTCCACTCACAGGATGAGTGGCGCTGCCCAATACTGTCACTATGGCGAGTGTATCCACTCACAGGATGAGTGACGCTGCCCAATACTGTCACTATGGCGGTGTGTCCACTCACAGGATGAGTGGCGCTGCCCAATACTGTCACTAAGGCGGTGTGTCCACTCACAGGATGAGTGGCGCTGCCCAATACTCTCACTATGGCGGTGTATCCACTCACAGGATGAGTGACGCTGCCCAATACTGTCACTATAGCGGTGTGTCCACTCACAGGATGAGTGGCGCTGCCCAATACTGACACTATGGCGGTGTGTCCACTCACAGGATGAGTGGCGCTGCCCAATAAACTCGCCCCTAGGGGCAAAATAAAAAAATAATTCATACAGCTGTCTTTGGGGTTAAATAATAATATGAATTATTTGAGAGCGATGTTTTCGTTCTCCTCAATTACTTTTATTTATTTTGGAACTCGTATTTGTACTGCTGTTTAGAAGTGGTTGTTTCTGCCCACTCTCACGTGATCACCTACACAGTAGTTACCCCAAGTAAGGTGTATGTCATACAAGATGTAGAGAAAGCTTCGTTATGTTGGCTTAAAGCGTAAGCACTTACGTAAGCAAGACTGAGTTCTTGCCTATATACTGAGTTCGTTGGGGCTGACAATCCCCAAGTAGGAACGTGAACTCAGTATATAGGCAAGACAACAACGCCTCTCTCAAGGCGTTTAACAATGCACAAAGAACAGGGCTCCATCAAGATACATATAATCACCACACACAGCGAGACGATCACCAAAGATATTTTGACGAGCAACAGCGAAATAATTAATGGATACAATGACAATAGAAGATTATCCATTAGTGAGGTGCTGCATATTAAGAAGTCTAGACCAGCAATCAATAACCAGCTAATAGACAGTTACACTCTACCCACTTCAAGACCCCGGACCAGTGCAGAAGCTGGACCAAATGACCCTGCAACAGGAACAGAAGCAACCAGAAGAACATAAACTGCCAACATGTCACACTCTTAATTTACCACCTCATTATATAGGACTCCATTTTATAGGACCCCCATTAATAACCCATGTGTGTCATCCATGTCACCTACCACCTCACCATTAGAGGATATAATCAGGTGCTAACACAGAAGAATTTGTCTTTGAGAATGTGAGCTGAGACATTACGAAACGCATCACTAGGCTTCAGACCCAAATTATAAGTAAAAACTAACTTTGGAGAGTAAATTTTTAATCTTCCTGCTTCAGTGAAGAAAAACATAAGGAATATCGAGAAGATCGTGCCAGAATCATAAATCTCAAACTTTCTATCCTTTTCAACGAAATATGTTTAAAAGAAAGATTGCTACCAAAATATACTAGTATATATATATATATATATATAATGTGTGTAAATCACGAAAATTAACACGTGATGAAAAAGTGACAGTGTCAGACCACGGAGGAAAAATTGAAACAGTAATTTCCTTAAGTACTTTCGTATATTATTACATCTTCAGAAGGAATTGTGTACACCAGGTGTGACACAACATGTACACCAGGAGTGACACAACATGTACACCAGGAGTGACACAACATGTACACCAGTTGTGACAACATGTACACCAGGTGTGACACAGCGTGTACACCAGGTGTGACACAACATGTACACCAGGTGTGACACAGCGTGTACACCAGGTGTGACACAGCGTGTACACCAGGTGTGACACAAGATGTACACCAGGTGCGACACAACATGTACACCAGGTGTGACACAACATGTACACCAGGTGTGACACAGCGTGTACACCAGGTGTGACACAACATGTACACCAGGTGTGACACAGTGTGTACACCAGGTGTGACACAGTGTGTACACTAGGCGTGACACAACGTGTACACCTGGTGTGACACAGCGTGTACACCAGGCGTGACACAGCGTGTACACCAGGCGTGACACAACGTGTACACCAGGTGTGACACAACGTGTACACCAGGTGTGACACAACGTGTACACCAGGCGTGACACAGAGATCAGAGGGGTGTAGAGCCGTGCCTGGTCGTAGCCACGCAGAGCAGGTGGCGAGAGATCCAAACGGGAAGTATTGACGACGTTAAGTGTCGGGTCATCAAAGGAGCGTGTTGTAAGCGCCCTCAGCTGCCACTGTAAACAACACCGCCCCCGCCAAATAATCTGTGCGGTCACAGCCGCCACATTTCTCAACAAATATTACTTCACTTCCCAGGCGCCACGTTCGGGGAAAAGTAATTTATTTGCTTGTTTTGGTTTATTATTTTCTGTGCCAAAGTATGATTCGTTAAACTTCAAAAGACTTATTGTATGATACACATTGTTGTATTTTGAATATATATATATTTTTCATTTTGTGCTAGAGAGCGATTATATTCGGCAGCGTCACTCGCCCCGCGAGTGAACATACAGCATTAGTAACATGTACTGTACAGCAATACTATTCCGACGGTTTTGTAGAAGAAGGTGGAAGACCTCGGGTATATATTGTGACTGGCAGAGTGCACTCGTGGCATTGAACACACAGTAGAAGTAGTGACACCCAGAAAATAGTCAGTGATATTCAAATGAATGTTTTATCTGCGTAAGAAAACAAATTTGAAATTAAATTCCTTTGGATACCATTACATGTTGGCATCCCAAAGCATGACACTGTTGACATGCTTGCAAAGACAGCCTGTAGTAGACCATTAGCTTAAATTAATATGGGTGTTTCATTAGCAGTGACAAAGAGAATAATTAAACGAATGTCTGACGAAAATCTTACTGACCTAACAAATTCACAAAGACCTGAAAGTTGTAGCATTAAACATTATGATAAATATCATGAGGAGACATTCACATATGGAACTAATAGAACAAGAACCCGGCAATGTGATGTTATAGTGGCCAGAATACGCCTGGGATATAGACGTATCTGGCAGCTTTCTCAAAACCCAAATGTCGAATACACAATGTGTCAACTTTGTGAAAGTTTAGAATACACCATGTGTCAACTTTTTTAAATTGTAGAATACACCATGTATCAACTTTTTGAAAGAGAAAACATGCACTCCCTTGAATATTATATCAGATCAGTAAGAATGTCCCATATTGACTGACTTTCGCCCTCCTGTCCTGAGGTATGTTGAACTCTGTAAATACTATATGAATACTGGAACACTTGATGATATACTGGACTTGTACCCAAGGTTAACTGTGTAATACATCAGTTATGTAATATATATGTTGTAACTAAAACTTGAGCTATGTAATATAAATATTGTAACTAAAATTTGAGCTTGTAAAAATATATTAATCAACCTTTGTGGTTAAGTGCTTCTTAATTTCTATATATATAATGAGAAATTATATCTCTGCCTCCTCTGACAAACTGATGTGTACTAATGTAGTGTATCAATATAACTGCAGCTCTGGAGACTGTGCATTCGGAAACATGCTACATTGGACATACCACGAATACATTGAGCAGACGTCTTACACTTCATTTGCAAGACGTAGGCATTAAGCTACATCATTCTCAACACCATCCTTAATCGACATATTCAAAGATACAACAATAATCGGAGTCTTCGTATGCTTGAGGCTGTGTTCATTCGGAAGCTGAAACCAGTACTCAACATCCAGATGAATTCGACCTCGAGCATACAATTGTAACACCACTCTTTTGTACCACCACTATAATGGTTACTAAACTAATAATGTAAACACTACTTATCCTGAGTAACACTTCCCCATTGGTTGCACTTGGTAACACTGTTATGGGCTGACATATGATGGTTACACCGGGACTACAAAGTACACTGCCAACAAGGAGATGCTAACACAGGATGAAATACGCTGCCACCATCTGCCTTTGACCATTGAGACTATATCAAGCAACGAGGCAAGAAACATTGCTTGACTTGGAGAGTACTTTCTATGATTGTCATTAATTATGGAAACGGTTGTCAGAAACTATATCCAAAAGGCTAAGAGGATTCAACAATTGACACAGACGGGAAATTTAACATGAGTTTTATTGAGACCAAAGTTATGTCAATCACCACTATAAATCCTACTCTAACACTGGCAAAAATTTAAGTTATTTGGACATGGAACAAAACCTCAGAGATCACACACGTTACCTTAAGACCTCTGTCTCTCCCTGGCTGAGATGTTCTTCACAGCCCTCTCTGGACCCCGGTGTCCGGCACTCTGTCTGTTCTAAGTCCCTACAGGACCTCTATATACAACCCCCACAGGGGGGAGCGGGGAGATCTGCTGTTGCTAACTACCCCAAGAATGTACAAACACTCAAGAAATATTTCAATAAGCTTGTTTGACATTCACCATACACTCTTCAAGAGAGGAGTTTTTAATTACGTGTGTGACTGACCTCTGACCTGGCCAAAAAGGGGTGGTCCAGGGATGTTTACACATAAGAATCTGGAGTCTAATTTCCTTGCATGAAATATTACATACTTGAAACTATGCTGACTAAGACTAACCCAGGAATTTTTAATCAATATACAAGATAAACTGGAGGTCATCTGGGCTGACCTCTTGGAGAAGGCTTCCCTGGGAAAGGGAGCTGTAACACCCAGGACCTCCCCCCCCCCCCTTAGAGTTCACACCCAGAGAAGCCTTCTCCAAGAGGTCAGCCCAGATGACCTCCGGTTTATCTTGTATATTGATTAAAAATTCCTGGGTTAGTCTTAGACAGCATAGTTTCAAGTATGTAATATTTCATGCAAGGAAATTAGACTCCAGATTCTTATGTGTAAACATCCCTGGATCTCCCCCTTTTTGGCCAGGTCAGAGGTCAGTCACACACGTAATTAATAACTCCTCTCTTGAAGAGTGTATGGTGAATGTCAAACAAGCTTATTGAAATATTTCTTGAGTGTTTGTACATTCTTGGGGTAGTTAGCAACAGCAGAACTCCCCGCTTCCCCCTGTGGGGGTTGTATATAGAGGTCCTGTAGGGACTTAAAACAGACAGAGTGCCGGACACCAGGGTCCAGAGAGGGCTGTGAAGAACATCTCAGCCAGGGAGAGACAGAGGTCTTAAGGTAACGTGTGTGATCTCTGAGGTTTTGTTCCATGTCCAAATAACTTAAATTTTTGCCAGTGTTAGAGTAGGATTTATAGTGGTGATTGACATAATTTTGGTCTCAATAAAACTCATGTTAAATTTCCCGTCTGTGTCAATTGTTGAATCCTCTTAGCCTTTTGGATATAGTGGCTGACAACCGTTTCCATAATTAATGACAGTCATAGAAAGTACTCTCCAAGTCAAGCAATGTTTCTTGCCTCGTTGCTTGATATAGTCTCAATGGTCAAAGGCAGATGGTGGCAGCGTATTTCATCCTGTGTTAGCATCTCCTTGTTGGCAGTGTACTTTGTAGTCCCGGTGTAACCATCATATGTCAGCCCATAACAGTGTTACCAAGTGCAACCAATGGGGAAGTGTTACTCAGGATAAGTAGTGTTTACATTATTAGTTTAGTAACCATTATAGTGGTGACACATTATAGTGGTGGTACAAAAGAGTGGTGTTACACAATAACATGCAATATACCCATTGATTCGTGTCCTGTTTTTTCCCATTGATTTGTGTCCTGTCACCTCACCCAAAAACATTGGTGTATGATCACTTTACCCAAAAACGAATATATTCCCATTCCCTCATCTTCCCCACCTTCCCCCCGACCTCCTCACCATTCCCCCTCCCCCGTCCCCTCGTCCTTCCCATCATTCCCCACTCCCTCATCCGATGCATTCCCAAATGATCTGATGTTCCCGTCACTGAAAATTAAGAAGAACAGTTAAAACAGAAAATGAAAAAAAAATGAACTATACTCACAAAATGAACGGTATGGTTAACAACGCAGTTTAATTCCAATGCAATGTCACACAAAATAATTAAATCAAAATGAAAATAAACTGAAGTCTATGAAAATTCAATTTGTCAATGCAATCGGAAACATTGAAATGGAATCGTAACATATTTAGTGTAGCGTGTGTTGCATTTACGTGCAACAGATGGTGCTGTTTTTCAAAAGAGCATGTTTTTACCTGTCACAGGTGTCACATGTATATAGTAGGTATACAAAAACACGCGCATATTCGAATGCAACGTTGTGTCAAAATTTCAAAGCATTCGTTAAAGAGGTTTCGGAGATTTCCTTCAGATGAAAACTCACATAAAAAAGCATGTTTTTATCTGTCACAGACGTGACATTTATATAATATGTATATAAAAACACGTTCGTATGCGATTGGAACGTTGTGTCAAAATTTCAAAGCAATCGGTGAAGACTTTCGGAGATTAGCGATTTTGAACAAACGAACATTTACATTTTTATTTAGATATAATGCAGATTTGCAGAGCACAACAACAATGCAGGTGGAGAGGATAACCCCCCCCCCCAGCCCTTACAATACAACTAGACAAGGTCGTCCTTATGGCCGCCTTAATATAATTTATTATAACTTTGTTTCAGAACCGTAAACTTTAATTACTCTCTTACATGGATTCATCAGATATACTATATTTTACTTTCAACTGTAACTTTAAGAGTCTACTTATCACACAATATGGCGTCCTTGTTGCGCGTGCGTGTGTGTGCGCGCGTGTGGGCCCGCATTTCAAAATTATCGTCATCAATACTGTATGTTGATGGCAGTGAATTCAAGAGTGAGTTATATCACTTACATTAATATTGAAGCTGGTCGATACCTTCAACATAAAATTCCTCTAGAATAGTCAATGAAACGTGAAGAAATTCCAGCGCCATGATGCCATATATTCTTGCGATCAAATGTGGCTTAGGTACGGTTGATAGATATGACTTATACGGATAGCAAGTGGGCAAGAATTGTGTTTACACAAGGTGTGGCAAGGTCATACAAGCAGCAGGTGTGGTAGTCGTACTGACAGAAGGTGTGGCAAGGTCATACAAGCAGCAGGTGTGGAAGTCGTAGTGACAGAAGGTGTGGCAAGGTCATACAAGCAGCAGGTGTGGTAGTCGTACTGAGAGAAGGTGTGGCAAAGTTATACAAGCATCAGGTGTGGTAGTCGTACTGAGAGAAGGTGTGGCAAAGTTATACAAGCAGCAGGTGTGGTAGTCATACTGACAGAAGGTGTGGCAAAGATATACAAGCAGCAGGTGTGGTAGTCGTACTGACAGAAGGTGTGGCAAAGTTATACAAGCAGCAAGTGTGGTAGTCGTACTGACAGAAGGTGTGGCAAAGTTATACAAGCAGCAGGTGTGGTAGTCGTACTGAGAGAAGGTGTGGCAAAGATATACAAGCAGCAGGTGTGGTAGTCGTACTGACAGAAGGTGTGGCAAAGTTATACAAGCAGCAAGTGTGGTAGTCGTACTGACAGAAGGTGTGGCAAAGTTATACAAGCAGCAGGTGTGGTAGTCGTACTGAGAGAAGGTGTGGCAAAGATATACAAGCAGCAGGTGTGGTAGTCGTACTGAGAGAAGGTGTGGCAAAGTTATACAAGCAGCAGGTGTGGTAGTCATACTGACAGAAGGTGTGGCAAAGTTATACAAGCAGCAGGTGTGGTAGTCGTACTGACAGAAGGTGTGGCAAAGTTATACAAGCAGCAAGTGTGGTAGTCGTACTGACAGAAGGTGTGGCAAAGTTATACAAGCAGCAGGTGTGGTAGTCGTACTGAGAGAAGGTGTGGCAAAGATATACAAGCAGCAGGTGTGGTAGTCGTACTGACAGAAGGTGTGGCAAAGTTATACATGCAACAGGTGTAGTAGTCGTACTGACAGAAGGTGTGGCAAAGTTATACAAGCATCAGGTGTGGTAGTCGTACTGACAGGTGTAGCAAAGGCATTCTGACAGTAGGTATGGTAGTTAACAGAGAACAGGTGTGCCTGAATAGCAATAAACAATGGGTTAGTAGCGCGATTATTTGGAACTAAGCACCATGAGTAGGTGTGGTTGTGCAACAGTGGCAGCAGGTGTGGTTGTGCAACAGTGGCTGCAGGTGTGGTTGTGCAACAGTGGCTGCAGGTGTGGTTGTGCAACAGTGGCAGCAGGTGTGGTTGTGCAACAGTGGCTGCAGGTGTGGTTGTGCAACAGTGGCAGCTGGTGTGGTTGTGCAACAGTGGCTGCAGGTGTGGTTGTGCAACAGTGGCGGCAGGTGTGGTTGTGCAACAGTGGCAGCAGGTGTGGTTGTGCAACAGTGGCAGCAGGTATGGTTGTGCAACAGTGGCAGCAGGTGTGGTTGTGCAACAGTGGCAGCAGGTGTGGTTGTGCAACCGTGGCAGCAGGTGTGGTTGTGCAACAGTGGCAGCAGGCATGGTTGTGCAACAGTGGCAGCAGGTGTGGTTGTGCAACAGTGGCACCAGGTGTGGTTGTGCAACAGTGGCACCAGGTGTGGTTGTGCAACAGTGTCTGCAGGTATGGTTGTGAAACAGTGGCTGCAGGTGTGGTTGTGCAACAGTGGCAGCAGGTGTGGTTGTGCAACAGTGGCACCAGGTGTGGTTGTGCAACAGTGGCACCAGGTGTGGTTGTGCAACAGTGGCTGCAGGTATGGTTGTGCAACAGTGGCAGCAGGTGTGGTTGTGCAACAGTGGCTGCAGGTATGATTGTGCAACAGTGGCAGCAGGTGTGGTTGTGCAACAGTGGCAGCAGGTGTGGTGCAACAGTGGCAGCAGGTATGGTTGTGCAACAGTGTCTGCAGGTATGGTTGTGAAACAGTGGCTGCAGGTGTGGTTGTGCAACAGTGTCTGCAGGTATGGTTGTGAAACAGTGGCTGCAGGTGTGGTTGTGCAACAGTGGCAGCAGGTATGGTTGTGAAACAGTGGCAGCAGGCATGGTTGTGCAACAGTGTCTGCAGGTATGGTTGTGAAACAGTGGCTGCAGGTGTGGTTGTGCAACAGTGGCAGCAGGTGTGGTTGTGCAACAGTGGCACCAGTTGTGGTTGTGCAACAGTGGCACCAGGTGTGGTTGTGCAACAGTGGCTGCAGGTATGGTTGTGCAACAGTGGCAGCAGGTGTGGTTGTGCAACAGTGGCAGCAGGTGTGGTGCAACAGTGGCAGCAGGTATGGTTGTGCAACAGTGGCTGCAGGTATGGTTGTACAACAGTGGCAGCAGGTGTGGTTGTGCAACAGTGGCAGCAGGTATGATTGTGCAACAGTGGCAGCAGGTGTGGTTGTGCAACAGTGGCTGCAGGTATGATTGTGCAACAGTGGCAGCAGGTGTGGTTGTGCAACAGTGGCAGCAGGTGTGGTGCAACAGTGGCAGCAGGTATGGTTGTGCAACAGTGGCTGCAGGTATGGTTGTACAACAGTGGCAGCAGGTGTGGTTGTGCAACAGTGGCAGCAGGTGTGGTTGTGCAACAGTGGCAGCAGGCATGATTGTGCAACAGTGGCAGCAGGCATGGTTGTGCAACAGTGGCAGCAGGTGTGGTTGTGCAACAGTGGCAGCAGGTGTGGTTGTGCAACAGTGGCAGCAGGTGTGGTTGTGCAACAGTGGCAGCAGGTGTGATTGTGCAACAGTGGCAGCAGGTGTGGTTGTGCAACAGTGGCAGCAGGCATGGTTGTGCAACAGTGGCAGCAGGTGTGGTTGTGCAACAGTGGCAGCAGGTGTGGTTGTGCAACAGTGGCACCAGGTGTGGTTGTGCAACAGTGGCAGCAGGTGTGGTTGTGCAACAGTGGCACCAGGTGTGGTTGTGAAACAGTGGCAGCAGGTGTGGTTGTGCAACAGTGGCAGCAGGTGTGGTTGTGCAACAGTGGCAGCAGGCGTTGTTGTGCAACAGTGGCACCAGGTGTGGTTGTGAAACAGTGGCAGCAGGTGTGGTTGTGCAACAGTGGCAGCAGGTGTGGTTGTGCAACAGTGGCAGCAGGTGTGGTTGTGCAACAGTGGCAGCAGGTGTGGTTGTGCAACAGTGGCAGCAGGTGTGGTTGTGCAACAGTGGCAGCAGGTGTGGTTGTGCAACAGTGGCACCAGGTGTGGTTGTGAAACAGTGGCAGCAGGTGTGGTTGTGCAACAGTGGCAGGTGTAATTGAGAAACAGTGGCAACAGGTGTGGCTAAACATCAGTGGTAGGTGTGGTTGAGCAACTGTGGTAGTGAAAGGATTTCAACATATAATGTTATACCGCGATTGTAATAACTACCATTATAATATCA
Source organism: Procambarus clarkii (assembly GCF_020424385.1). Classification (NCBI taxonomy): domain Eukaryota; kingdom Metazoa; phylum Arthropoda; class Malacostraca; order Decapoda; family Cambaridae; genus Procambarus; species Procambarus clarkii. Next base: position 728,264 of record NC_059583.1, on the reverse strand, counting down.
CTATGATGTCATACATATATCATCAAAATAATAACTGAAGATGATCTGAACTCATCTTCAGGCAAGGAAAATTAGATAATAATACTGCTGGGAAGGTGCAGACACTACTAATGGAAAGAGGACCCCTGGCCCTTTAGCTTGAGTACTCCTAGAATTACTTCATATGAACTGTGTTGGGGAATAAATTTAACACTATTCTCAGTAAACTCAGGAAGTGACATTGAATCAGGGATGTCTGACAATTTGGGACACTAGGTCAATAGGTCAAGGAACGACCAACTCACTAATATGTTGCGAAGGTACATTTGACACACGAGGGGGTTGATCGTTCAAACATTAATCTATTTAGATTTTTTAGATGGAGTTTCCTAACTATGGTTCCATAATACAGTAAATTGAATTGATGATATAAGTTGCAAGACAAGAGAGTAGTACTTATACTCACAGTGCACTTCACTTGATCTGAGGAACCCTGATGTCTGTATTCGAGCAGTCTGGGCACCATACAGGCACACCCACACACACACACAGCCGTCTTAAGCATAGCCATCTGTCTATGTTTGATCATATGTACAACTGTTGGGGTGTGCGAGGCCCTTCGGCATCTCATGATATAGATTAGTAATCACATGAGTATTAGCAAGGCCGTAATATAACTGACAGCATTGTTACCTCCTTTGCACCTCACCTGACCTTTTTTAGTGTCTGTATGAGGTGCGATTTCTCATTAATTAAACTGGTCGTTACTGCACCCAGATATATTCCAATGTTGAAATGTTCTGCTGTTGTACTGTCTTCTTGTTGGTGGACACGAGGGCCAGGTGCGTCAAGTGTGGGTGAGGTAAAATGGCTACGTGTGGGTGAGGTAAGAGTTTCAGATGTGGGTGAGAATGAGAGTTTGGTTTAGGTAGGTAAGAGTGTCAGTTGTGTGTCTAAGATGATCAGGTGTGTAAAAGAATTCATATGTTAATAAGAGGATCGGGTGCAAGTAAAATGGTGAGGTGTGGGTGAGTAAGAGGGTCAGGGGCGTGTTGTAACAACACCAGATTATACAGAGCCACAGAACCACTGTAAAATCTGTATGTTCATTTTACTGAATTACTTACTACTTATCTGAGATGTTTATATGATATTATTACCTATACTGGTAGATAATTTCTGTTTAGTGTCAATCTTACTTCCTTGTGCCACACGAGTTATCCGACGGCTTCAGTAACTTTATTCATTTTTCTCGGTATGAATTTATAACATGAGTTTTTTTTTTTTTTTATTAAAACAGACTACATCAAGTGAGAGTGTGGAGTCAAACCTACTGTATGTACCTGTTACCTCAGTCATGGTAAAATTGAAATAGTTGAGTGTAATGCTTCGACTACTTTTCTTATTTTTAGTAAGAAGAAAGATATATAGACATACTAAATTAGTATAGTTCTACAAACACTATAAAGGTTAATATTGCTGGACAAGTGGAAAACACACATTGTACTGTGCCGTGCATTCTTCCACCCGTAATGTTTCCCTTCTACTTCCCAAGACCCCCCATGACTTCGACGCCCCTTCCCAAGACCCCCATGACTTCGACGCCCCTTCCCAAGACTCCCCATGACTTCGACGCCCCTTCCCAAGACCCCCATAACTTCGACGCCCCTTCCCAAGACCCCCCATGACTTCGACGCCCCTTCCCAAGACCCCTTCGACGCCCCTTCCCAAGACCCCCATGACTTCGACGCCCCTTCCCAAGACCCCCATGACTTCGACGCCCCTTCCCAAGACCCCCCATGACTTCGACGCCCCTTCCCAAGACCCCCCATGACTTCGACGCCCCTTCCCAAGACCCCCCATGACTTCGACGCCCCTTCCCAAGACCCCCCATGACTTCGACGCCCCTTCCCAAGACCCCCATGACTTCGACGCCCCTTCCCAAGACCCCCCATGACTTCGACGCCCCTTCCCAAGACCCCCCATGACTTCGACGCCCCTTCCCAAGACCCCCCATGACTTCGACGCCCCTTCCCAAGACCCCCATGACTTCGACGCCCCTTCCCAAGACCCCCCATGACTTCGACGCCCCTTCCCAAGACCCCCGATGACTTCGACGCCCCTTCCCAAGACCCCCATGACTTCGACGCCCCTTCCCAAGACCCCCCATGACTTCGACGCCCCTTCCCAAGACCCCCACATGACTTCGACGCCCCTTCCCAAGACCCCCATGACTTCGACGCCCCTTCCCAAGACCCCCATGACTTCGACGCCCCTTCCCAAGACCCCCATGACTTCGACGCCCCTTCCCAAGACCCCCATGACTTCGACGCCCCTTCCCAAGACCCCCATGACTTCGACGCCCCTTCCCAAGACCCCCCATGACTTCGACGCCCCTTCCCAAGACCCCACATGACTTCGACGCCCCTTCCCAAGACCCCCATGACTTCGACGCCCCTTCCCAAGACCCCCATGACTTCGACGCCCCTTCCCAAGACCCCCATGACTTCGACGCCCCTTTCGACGCCCCTTCCAAAGACCCCCATGACCAAGACCCCCATGACTTCGACGCCCCTTCCCAAGACCCCCATGACTTCGACGCCCCTTCCCAAGACCCCCCATGACTTCGACGCCCCTTCCCAAGACCCCCAAGACTTCGACGCCCCTTCCCAAGACCCCCATGACTTCGACGCCCCTTCCCAAGACCCCCATGACTTCGACGCCCCTTCCGCCCCTTCCAAAGACCCCCATGACTTCGACGCCCCTTCCCAAGACCCCTATGACTTCGACGCCCCTTCCCAAACCCCCCATGACTTCGACGCCCCTTCCAAAGACCCCACATGACTTCGACGCCCCTTCCCAAGACCCCCCATGACTTCGACGCCCCTTCCAAAGACCCCACATGACTTCGACGCCCCTTCCCAAGACCCCCATAACTTCGACGCCTCTCTAGCTAGTACAGTTCACCTTCCAACTGGCTCTTACGACACCTCACTCGTCTCGCTTTTCTAAACATCTGGTCAATATACAAATCCCATTATTGCTATCTTGATGTAACACCACTCTAATGTAACACCACTATAATGGATACTAAACTAATAATGTAAACACTACTTATCCTGAGTAACACTTCCCATCGGTTGCACTTGGTAACACTGTTATGAGCTGACATATGATGGTTACACCGGGACTACAGAGTACACTGCCAACAAGGAAATGCTAACCCAGGATTAAATACGCTGCCACCATCTGCCTTTGACCATTGAGACTATATCAAGCAACAAGGCAAGAAACATTGCTTGACTTGGAGAGTACTTTCTATGACTGTCATTAATTATGGAAATGGTTGTCAGCCACTATATCCAAAAGGCTAAGAGGATTCCACAATTGACACAGACGGGAAATTTAACATGAGTTTATTGAGACCAAAATTATATCAATCACCACTTATAAATCCTACTCTAACACTGACAAAAATTTAAGAAATTTGGACATGGAACAAAACCTCAGAGATCACACACATTACCTTAAGACCTCTGTCTCTCCCTCTGTCACCTCCCGATGTTCTCCACAGCCCTCTCTGGACCCCGGTGTCCGGAACTCTGTTCTTAAATCTCTACAGGACCAATATATATAACTCAACAGGGGGGAGGGGGGAGACTGCTGTTGCTACTTAAATCAGAAATGCTAGAGGGGTCGGGCCACACGTGCACAAACACTTAAACAATATTTCAATAAGCTTGTTTGACATTCACCATACACTCTTCAAGAGAGGAGTTATTAATTACGTGTGTGACTGACCTCTGACCTGGCCAAAAGGGGGAGATCCAAGGATGTTTACACATAAGAATCTGGGGTCTAATTCCCTTGCAATGTTTGACAAGAGTATGATGAAATATTACATACTTGAAACTATGCTGACTAAGACTAACCCAGGAATTTTTAATCAACATACAAGATAATATACAAGATAATCCGGAGGTCATCTGGGCTGACCTCTTGGAGAAGGCTTCCCTGGGTGTGAACTCTAAAAGGGGGGGGGGAGGTCATGGGTGTTACATTGATTGAATATAGGTTATAACGCCGTGGAGCCACTACAGCCTGCTTGTTCCCACCTTAAGCATGTTTGCTTTCCTTAAAAAAAAAAAAAGTATCTTTGCTTTAAATCATCAGAATATGAACGATCTTAGGCACAATAACAACGCTTTAGGAGCTGTTCACTGTTGAACAAAGTCAATGTTCAAAGTCGTTACAGTGTGATTAAGTCGGTCAGATGTAAAGATTATATATATGTAAGAGGGTCACATATGGGTGAGTAATACGGGTCAGGTTTGGTTGAGCTTGAGAGTCAGGTGTGAATGGGTAAGAGGGTTAGGTGTGGGTGAGTATGAGGTCAGGTGTGGGTGAGGAAGAGGATCAGGATGTGGGTTACTAAGAGGAACAAGTATGGATGAGTAAGAGTGTTAGGTGAGGGTACTCAGTAGATCTAGGTGTAGCTGAGTAAGAGTCTTGTGTTGGTGTGCGGGCAAGTCAGGTGTGATTAAGCAGGGCAGGCGTGTATGAATAAGCCTTTCAAATGTGTTTGAACAAGAGTGTCAAGTGTGGTTGAGTAAGAGGATCAAATTCGTGTAAAATTCAGTTTCAGTTTAAATTCCGATTCATGTGTAGATGAAAAGGGATCAGGTGTGTCACACTGATTATTACCTATCGACCTGACCTTCTTACCCACACCTGACCCCTATTCACCCACTCTGATCCCCTTTTCACCCAAACTGGACCCTTTTTTCCACCCACACGTGACTAACTTACTTATTCACTCTAAACACACGTCATTCTCTTACTCAAACACTCCTAAATGCTTACTCATACACACCTGCCCTCTTATACACACCTGCGCTCCTTACTCAACCAAACTTGACTCGCTAACACCTCAGCCGCACCTGAATCTTACTCACCAACGCCTGAACCTTTTAAGGACTTACACCTGACTTTCTTATTCACACACTTGATCGTCTTACGGTGTGGTTAGAAAATGTCAGGTGTGAGTGAATACATGGGTATGGCGTGGGTGCTGAAAACATCCAGGTGTTGATGAGTCAGATGGAGAGTTGTTGGTGGGTATAAGATGATCAGACGTTGATGAATAAGCGGATCAGGTGTGAGGGTAACAGTCATCTGTGTGTTGTTAAGTGGGTCAGGTATGGGTATGGGGGTCACCAGGCTTGGCTGTGTACCAGTCACCAGGCTTGGCTGTGTACCAGTCACCAGGGATGGTTGTGTACCAGTCACCAGGCTTGGCTGTGTACCAGTCACCAGGCTTGGCTGTGTACCAGTCACCAGGCTTGGCTGTGTACCAGTCACCAGGGATGGTTGTGTACCAGTCACCAGGCTTGGCTGTGTACCAGTCACCAGGCTTGGCTGTGTACCAGTCACCAGGCTTGGCTGTGTACCAGTCACCAGGGATGGTTGTGTACCAGTCACCAGGCTTGGCTGTGTACCAGTCACCAGACTTGGCTGTGTACCAGTCACCAGGCTTGGCTGTGTACCAGTCACCAGGCTTGGCTGTGTACCAGTCACCAGGCTTGGCTGTGTACCAGTCACCAGGCTTGGCTGTGTACCAGTCACCAGGCTTGGCTGTGTATCAGTCACCAGGCTTGGCTGTGTACCAGTCACCAGGCTTGGCTGTGTACCAGTCACCAGGGATGGCTGTGTACCAGTCACCAGGCTTGGCTGTGTACCAGTCACCAGGAATGGTTGTGTACCAGTCACCAGGGATGGTTGTGTCACCAGGGATGGCTGTGCTTGTAACAGGTGGAGCTTGTAGCAGGTGGAAGTTGTAACAGGTGGAGCTTGTAGCAGGTGGAAGTTGTAGCAGGTGGAGCTTGTAGCAGGTGGAAGTTGTAGCAGGTGGAGCTTGTAGCAGGTGGAAGTTGTAGCAGGTGGAAGTTGTAGCAGGTGGAAGTTGTAGCAGGTGGAGCTTGTAGCAGGTGGAAGTTGTAGCAGGTGGAGCTTGTAGCAGGTGGAGCTTGTAGCAGGTGGAAGTTGTAGCAGGTGGAGCTTGTAGCAGGTGGAGCTTGTAGCAGGTGGAAGTTGTAGCAGGTGGAAGTTGTAGCAGGTGGAGCTTGTAGCAGGTGGAGCTTGTAGCAGGTGGAAGTTGTAGCAGGTTGAGCTTGTAGCAGGTGGAAGTTGTAGCAGGTGGAGCTTGTAGCAGGTGGAAGTTGTAGCAGGTTGAGCTTGTAGCAGGTGGAAGTTGTAGCAGGTGGAGCTTGTAGCAGGTGGAGCTTGTAGCAGGTGGAAGTTGTAGCAGGTTGAGCTTGTAGCAGGTGGAAGTTGTAGCAGGTGGAAGTTGTAGCAGGTGGAGCTTGTAGCAGGTGGAGCTTGTAGCAGGTGGAGCTTGTAGCAGGTGGAGCTTGTAGCAGGTGGAAGTTGTAGCAGGTGGAAGTTGTAGCAGGTGGAGCTTGTAGCAGGTGGAAGTTGTAGCAGGTGGAAGTTGTAGCAGGTGGAAGTTGTAGCAGGTGGAAGTTGTAGCAGGTGGAAGTTGTAGCAGGTGGAGCTTGTAGCAGGTGGAAGTTGTAGCAGGTGGAGCTTGTAGCAGGTGGAGCTTGTAGCAGGTGGAAGTTGTAGCAGGTGGAGCTTGTAGCAGGTGGAGCTTGTAGCAGGTGGAGCTTGTAGCAGGTGGAAGTTGTAGCAGGTGGAGCTTGTAGCAGGTGGAGCTTGTAGCAGGTGGAGCTTGTAGCAGGTGGAAGTTGTAGCAGGTGGAGCTTGTAGCAGGTGGAGCTTGTAGCAGGTGGAGCTTGTAGCAGGTGGAAGTTGTAGCAGGTGGAAGTTGTAGCAGGTGGAAGTTGTAGCAGGTGGAAGTTGTAGCAGGTGGAAGTTGTAGCAGGTGGAGCTTGTAGCAGGTGGAGCTTGTAGCAGGTGGAGCTTGTAGCAGGTGGAGCTTGTAGCAGGTGGAAGTTGTAGCAGGTGGAAGTTGTAGCAGGTGGAGCTTGTAGCAGGTGGAGCTTGTAGCAGGTGGAGCTTGTAGCAGGTGGAGCTTGTAGCAGGTGGAGCTTGTATTATATCTTCTTTCCTCTGGGAAGTCCTCTACTTTTTTTGTATTGGATCTACTTTCGCAGTTATAACTAGAGTTCTGTTCTTTAATTTTCTCTTTTAGTTCATTTTCCTTTTACTCATTTGCTAAAAATAGTTTCTAACATTAGTAAAGCTCATTTGCTTCTCAGTAGTTCATCCATGCCCTTTTTCGTCAGGCTGAGAGCAGCCGCGTCCAACAACCTGATTGACCAGTACAGAAACGTCGAGGCCTGGTCGAAGACCGGGCCGCGGGGACTCTAAGCCCCGAAATCATCGCAAGGTATCCTCCGCTGTCTCATTATTTTCGTAATTCTATTATAGAACTCCATAATTTCCCTTATCTATTGCTATGTTGGTGTTTATTTCCATAGGTAATCTTCTCTAGATTTAGCTAAGGTTATTGTTATTAATGTTTGGAGGGTTGGCAGAACTATGAAGTTAAGTACCTCACAATCCACTCACTTTTTGTATACATGTGACTCAATTTAAGCTTTAACAAAATAGAAGTAATGATTGAGCTCCAGCTTCCAGTGGGGAGAGTAGTGAAGGTGGTCATCAAGGTGACGTGGGGAGGTAAGAAGCAGTCATGGCTTGGTGAGGCGTAGGGTGGACGGGTAGGGTGGACGGGTAGTGTGGACGGGTAGTGAGGACGGAGAGGGTGGACGGAGAGGGTGGACGGGTAGTGTGGACGGGTAGTGTGGACGGGTAGTGTGGACGGGTAGGGTGGACGGGTAGGGTGGACGGGTAGGGTGGACGGGTAGTGTGGACGGGTAGTGTGGACGGGTAGTGTGGACGGAAAGGGTGGACGGGTAGTGTGGACGGGTAGGGTGGACGGGTAGTGTGGACGGGTAGTGTGGACGGGTAGTGTGGACGGGGTAGTGTGGACGGAAAGGGTGGACGGGTAGTGTGGACGGGGTAGTGTGGACGGGTAGGGTGGACGGGTAGTGTGGACGGGTAGTGTGGACGGTGTAGTGTGGACGGGTAGTGTGGACGGGTAGTGTGGACGGGTAGTGTGGACGGGTAGTGTGGACGGAGAGGGTGGACGGGTAGGGTGGACGGGTAGTGTGGACGGGTAGTGTGGACGGGTAGTGTGGACGGAAAGGGTGGACGGGTAGTGTGGACGGGGTAGTGTGGACGGGTAGGGTGGACGGGTAGTGTGGACGGGTAGTGTGGACGGGGTAGTGTGGACGGGTAGTGTGGACGGGTAGTGTGGACGGGTAGTGTGGACGGAGAGGGTGGACGGGTAGTGTGGACGGAGAGGGTGGACGGGTAGTGTGGACGGGGTAGTGTGGACGGGTAGGGTGGACGGGTAGTGTGGACGGGGTAATGTGGACGGGTAGTGTGGACGGGTAGTGTGGACGGGTAGGGTGGACGGAGAGGGTGGACGGGTAGTGTGGACGGGTAGTGTGGACGGGTAGTGTGGACGGGTAGGGTGGACGGAGAGGGTGGACGGGTAGGGTGGACGGGTAGGGTGGACGGAGAGGGTGGACGGAGAGGGTGGACGGGTAGGGTGGACGGGTAGTGTGGACGGGTAGTGTGGACGAGTAGTGTGGACGAGTAGGGTGGACGGGTAGTGTGGACGGGTAGTGTGGACGGGTAGTGTGGACGGGTAGGGTGGACTGGTAGGGTGAACTGGTAGGGTGGACTGGTAGGGTGGACTGGTAGGGTGGACTGGTAGGGTGGACTGGTAGGGTGGACTGGTAGGGTGGACTGGTAGGGTGGACTGGTAGGGTGGACTGGTAGGGTGGACTGGTAGAGTGGACTGGTAGGGTGGACTGGTAGGGTGGACGGAGAGGGTGGACGGGTAGTGTGGACGGGTAGTGTGGACGGGTAGGGTGGACGGGTAGTGTGGACGGGTAGTGTGGACGGGTAGTGTGGACGGGTAGTGTGGACGGGTAGGGTGGACGGAGAGGGTGGACGGGTAGTGTGGACGGGTAGTGTGGACGGGTAGTGTGGACGGGTAGGGTGGATGGAGAGGGTGGACGGGTAGTGTGGACGGGTAGTGTGGACGGGTAGGGTGGACGGGTAGGGTGGACGGAGAGGGTGGACGGAGAGGGTGGACGGGTAGGGTGGACGGGTAGTGTGGACGGGTAGTGTGGACGTGTAGGGTGGACGGAGAGGGTGGACGGAGAGGGTGGACGGGTAGTGTGGACGGGTAGTGTGGACGGGTAGTGTGGACGGGTAGGGTGGACGGGTAGGGTGGACGGAGAGGGTGGACGGGTAGTGTGGACGGGTAGGGTGGACGGGTAGGGTGGACGGGTAGGGTGGACGGGTAGGGTGGACGGAGAGGGTGGACGGGTAGGGTGGACGGGTAGGGTGGACGGGTAGTGTGGACGGGTAGTGTGGACGAGTAGGGTGGACGGAGAGGGTGGACGGGTAGTGTGGACGGGTAGGGTGGACGGGTAGTGTGGACGGGTAGTGTGGACGGGTAGTGTGGACGGGTAGGGTGGACGGGTAGGGTGGACGGGTAGGGTGGACGGGTAGTGTGGACGGGTAGGGTGGACGGGTAGGGTGGACGGGTAGGGTGGACGGGTAGGGTGGACGGGTAGGGTGGACGGGTAGGGTGGACGGGTAGTGTGGACGGGTAGTGTGGACGGAGAGGGTGGACGGGTAGTGTGGACGGGTAGTGTGGACGGGTAGTGTGGACGGAGAGGGTGGACGGGTAGTGTGGACGGAGAGGGTGGACGGGTAGTGTGGACGGGTAGTGTGGACGGAGAGGGTGGACGGGTAGTGTGGACGGAGAGGGTGGACGGGTAGGGTGGACGGAGAGTGTGGACGGAGAGGGTGGACGGGTAGTGTGGACGGAGAGGGTGGACGGGTAGTGTGGACGGAGAGGGTGGACGTGTAGTGTGGACGGGTAGTGTGGACGGATAGGGTGGACGGGTAGTGTGGACGGGTAGTGTGGACGGAGAGGGTGGACGGGTAGTGTGGACGGAGAGGGTGGACGGGTAGTGTGGACGGATAGTGTGGACGGAGAGGGGTGGACGGGTAGGGTGGACGGGTAGTGTGGACGGAGAGGGTGGACGGGTAGTGTGGACGGATAGTGTGGACGGAGAGGGGTGGACGGGTAGGGTGGACGGGTAGTGTGGACGGAGAGGGTGGACGGGTAGTGTGGACGGATAGTGTGGACGGAGAGGATGGACGGGTAGTGTGGACGGGTAGTGTGGACGGAGAGGGTGGACGGGTAGTGAGGACGGGTAGTGTGGACGGGTAGTGAGGACGGGTAGTGTGGACGGGTAGGGTGGACGGGTAGTGTGGACGGAGAGGGTGGACGGAGAGGGTGGACGGGTAGTGTGGACGTAGAGGGTGGACGGGTAGTGTGGACGGGAGACACCCAATACATCCTGAGAGATGTTGGCGTCACATTCATCATCACGCACTCCATTTATTTTACCCTTTTTCCCTTCCGAAAAGAAAGGCCTTCACTTATTGTATGCTATAAAACATTATGTTCAAGTCTTTTCCTAAAGAGAGATGCCGTATATGGCAGGAAGCCGAGAAACAGAACGCGGACTCCGCCTCTCTCCTCACAAAGGTTATTGTCGTCTTATTGCTTTTTATTGCCGGCTTTGTTCATGTATTGATCAGAGCGCCACGACACCAGGAAGACGACACGCAGGCTTCCTCAGCTCCCTTCCTAACAGTTAGCCGATATTCCCCTTCTTCTTCTCTCATCTTCAGTCTTCTTGCCCTGTTATTCACGCTTCACTGCTGTGTGTGAGTGTGTGTGTGTGTGTGTGTGTGTGTGTGTGTGTGTGTGTGTGTGTGTGTGTGTGTGTGAGTGAGTGAGTGAGTGAGTGAGTGAGTGAGTGAGTGAGTGAGTGTGTGTGTGTGTGTGTGTGTGTGTGTGTACTCACCTAATTGTGCTTGCGGGGGTTGAGCTCTATCTCTTTGGTCCAGACTGTGTGTGTGTGTGTGTGTGTGTGTGTGTGTGTGTGTGTGTGTGTGTGTGTGTGTGTGTGTGTGTGTGTGTGTGTGTGTGTGTGTGTGTGTGTGTGTGTCCCATGAATCCTGTCCCATTTCCCTATCATATCTAGTTTTAAAATTATGAATAGAGTTTGCTTCCACAATCGGCGACTTAGTGCATTCCATTTTTCAACTACTTTCAAGCTAAAAGAAAGATAACCTTCCTAACATCTCCGTGACTGAGTTTCCAGCTTCCACCCATGTCTCCTCGTTCTGTTAATATTGCGTGTGAGCATTTTATCTATTACCTCTTTGTCAATTCCCCTGAGTATTTTATGCGTTCCTATCTCCCCCCCCCCTCTTCTTTTTTCTAGTGTCGTTAGGTTCAGTTCCTTCAGACGCTCTTTATATCCCATCCCACGTAACGCTGGGACGAGTCTTGTTGCAAACTTCTGAACCTTTTCCAGTTTCCTTATGTGTTTCTTCAGGTGGGGACTCCATGATGGTACGGCAGACTCTAACACTGGTCTTACGTAGGCAGTGTAAAGCGCCCTAAAAGCCTCCTCACTTAGGTTTCTGAATAATGTTCTAACTTTTGCCAGTGTAGAGTATGTTACTGTCGTTATACTATTTATATGTACCTCAGGAGTTAGATTAGGCGTTTCGTCCACTCCCATGTTCCTTTCTTGAATCGTCACAGGTAGGCAGTTTCCCTCCATTGTGTACTCTCCCTTTGGTTTCCTATCACCTGATCTCATTTCAATAACTTTACATATAATCGTGTTGAATTCCAGTAGCCATTTCTCTGACCATCTCTGCAACCTGTTCAAGTCCTCTTGGAGGATCCTGCAATCCTCATCTGTCACAACTCTTCTCGTTCATTTTGCGCCATTCTCGAACATCGACCTGTAGGATTTATTAAAAATAGAATTGGTCCCAGCACCGATCCTTGAGGTACTCCACTCGTTACTGTTCGCCAGTCCAACTTCTCGCACATTACCGTTGCTCTCTGGCTCCTTCCTGTTAGGTAGTTCCTTACCCATGCTAGGTCCTTGACGCTTACTTCCGCCTGCCTCTCAACTTTGATTAGCAGTCTCATGTGCGGTACTGTATCAAAGGCTTTTTTGACAGTTTAGAAATATGCAGTCTGCCCAACCTTTTATTCTGTGTGCGTGTGTGTGTATTTGTGTGTTTGTGTGTGTGCGCGTGTGTGTGCGTGTGTGTGCGCGTGTGTGTGTGTGTGTGTGTGTGTGTGTGTGTGTGTGTGTGTGTGTGTGTGTGTGTGTGTGTGTGTGTGTGTGTGTGTGTGTGTGTATTAACGTAGTTTTGCTTGCGGGAGTTGAGCTCTGCTCTTTCGGCCCGCCTCTCAACTGTTAATCAGTTGTTACTAACTATTCCCCCCCACCCCCCACACACACCCAGGAAGCAGCCCTTGACAGTTGACTAACTCCCAGGTACCTATTTACTGCTAGGTAACAGGGGCATAGGGTGAAAGAAACTCTGCCCATTGTTTCTCGCCGGCGCCGGGAATCGAACCCCGAACCACAGGATCACGTGTCCAGCATGCTGTCCCACTTAGCCACCGGCCCCGTGTGTGTGTGTGTGTGTACTCACCTATTTGTGCTTGCGGATGTTGAGCTTTGGCTCTCTGGTCCCGCCTCTCAACTGTCAATCAACTGGTGTACAGATTCCTGAGCCTACTGGGCTCTATCATATCTACATTTAAAACTGAGTATGGAGTCAGCCTCCACCACATCGCTGCCTAATGCATTCCACCTGTTAACAACTCTGACACTGAAAAAGTTCTTTCTAACGTCCCTGTGGCTCATTTGGGCACTCAGTTTCCACCCGTGTCCACTTGTTCGCGTACCACAAGTGTTGAATAGTTTATCCTTGTCTACCCTCTCAATTTCCCTGAGGACTTTGTAGGTAGTGATCATGTCTCCCCCTCACTCTTCTGTCTTCCAGTGTCGTAAGGTGGTCCCGCAGGTCCCGCAGCCTTTCCTCGTAACTCATGCCTCTTAGTTCTGGGACTAGTCTAGTGGGATACCTCTGAACTTTTTCCAGCTTCGTTTTATGCTTAACAAGGTACGGGCTCCATGCTGGGGCCGCATACTTCAGGATTGGTCTTACGTATGTGGTGTACATTCAGGTTCTGAATGATTCCTTACACAGGTTCCTGAAGGCTGGTCTGATGTTAGCCAGCCTCGCATATGCCAAAGACGTAATTTTTTTTTGATGTGGGCTTCAGGAGACAGGCTTGGTGTGATATCAACTCCTAGATCTTTCTCTCTTTCCGTTTCATTAAGTCCTTCATCTTCTATTCTGTATCCTGTGTCTGGCCTCCTGTTTCCACCGCCTAGTTTCGTTACTTTGCATTTACTCGGGTTAAACTTTAGCTGCCATTTGTTGGACCATTCATTCAGTCTGTCTAGGTCGTCCTGTAGCCTCCTACTATCATCCTCTGTTTCAATCCGCCTCATAATTTTTGCATTATCAGCAAACATTGAGAGAAACGATTCTATGCCCTCTGGGAGATCATTTACATATATCAGAAACAGTATAGGTCCAAGGACTGACCCCTACGGGACTCCACTTGTGACGTCACGCCAATCTGAGACCTCACCCCTCACAGTAACTCGATGTTTTCTGTTGCTTAGGTACTCCCTTATCCAATGGAGTACCTTCCCTTTCACTCCAGCCTGCATCTCCAGCTTTTTCACTAGCCTCTTGTGTGGTACAGAATCAAAGGCTTTCTGACAATCAAAAAAATATGCAGTCTGCCCACCCTTCTCTTTCTTGACTGATTTTTGTTGCCTGGCCATAGAAGTCAATTAGCCCTGTGAGGCAGGACCTGCCATCCCTGAACCCATGTCGATGCTGGGTTACAAAGTTCATTCACTCCAGATGTTCCACTAGTTTTCTTCGCACAATCTTCTCCATCAGCTTGCATGGTATGCAGGTTAGGGACGCTAGGCTGTAGTTCAGTGCCTCCTGTCGATCCCTTTTCTTGTATATCGGAACTACATTAGCTGCTTTACAAATTTCTGACAGTTCCCCCTGTTGCCAGGGATTTGTTATACACTATGGAGAGTGGCAGGCACAGTGCTTCTGCTCTTTCCTTTAGGATCCAAGGGGAGATTCCATCTGGGCCTAAAGCCTTTGTCACATCCAACTCTTGTAAACACTTCGTTACTTCCCCATTGGTAATCTTAAACTCTTCCAGTGGTTCCTGGTTAACTATTCTCTCTCTTATCCCTGGAATTTCTCCTTGCTCTAAGGTGAAGACCTCCTGGAATTTCTTATTCAGTTCCTCACACTTGTCGTTTGTAGTGAATCCTTCTGTCCCTATCCTTATTTTCATTATCTATTCCTTTACTGTTGTTGTTCTCCTGATGTGACTGTGCAGCAATTTAGGTTGAGTCTTTGCCTTGCTTGCGATGTCATTTTCGTATTGTTTTTCTGCCTCTCTTCTCATCCTGACATATTTATTCCTGACACTGGTATCTTTCTCTGCTCTCAAGTGTCCTGTTATTCCTATAGTTTCTCCATGCCCTTTTACTTTGCTGCTTAGCTAGCCTACATCTCTGATTGAACCATGGGTTTCTCATCTTCATATCAATGTTTTCCTCTTGAACTGGGGCAAACTTGTTTGCTGCCTCCTTGCAGTTCTGCGTGATGAAATCCATCTTGAGCCATCTTTCCCCTGCGTTCTGTTTCCCATGTTATATCTGTTGGGAATTTTCTTATCTCCTCATAGTTTCCCTTTCGGAATGCCAGCCTTTTGTTTTTAGTACCCCTCCTCGAGTTCAATAATCCTTCCTCAACCAGATACTCAAACGCCAGTACACTGTGGTCGCTCATTCCTACTGGGGCCTCAAAGCCGATTTCCCTTATGTCTGAGTCGTTCAGAGTGAAGACCAGGTCAAGTCTCACTGGTTCATCATTTCCTCTCATCCTAGTGGGTTCCCTGCAATGTTGGCTTAGAAAGTTTCTTGTCGCCACCTCCATTAGTTTAGCTCTCCATGTATCCTCTGCTCCATGCAGTTCCTTGTTCTCCCAGTCTATCCTTCCATGATTGAAGTCCCCCATGATGAGCAGATGGGATCTATTTCTACAGGCAGCAGAGGCTGCCCTCTCAATTACAGTGTTAACTGCCATGTTGTTGTTTTATTTCTTGTCTAGGTTTGTTTTGGTCTTGCCTTGACCAAGGCAAGACCATCTTGCCTTGGTCTTCTGTTATTTGGTAGAGGGTTATATATCACTGCTACTACTACTTTTGGCTCTCCCATTGTCATGGTGCCTGTTATGTAGTCTCTGCAGAATCCCTCGCAGCCCGGGATGACCATATCCTTGAAACTCCATTCCTTTCTCATGAGTAGGGCCACTCCACCTCCCCATCCTTCCCTCTCTCTTTCCTTATTACAGTGTAGTCCTGGGAAAACACCGAATTCGTTATGATGCCTGAGAGTTTTGTTTCTGCGAGTCTGATTACATCTGGGTTCACTTCTTGTGTTCTTTCCCGTAGTTCACTTGCCTTGCTTGTGATCCCATCTGCGTTCGAGTACATCACCCTGAAACTGACTCTCTTCTGTCCTTTCTCAGATCCTATTGCTTCCCCTGAAGCAGGGAAGCAGGGAGGGACCGGGATGGGAGTGTGTGTGTGTGTGTGTACTCACCTAATTGTGCTTGCAGGGGTTGAGCTCTGGCTCTTTGTTCCTGCCTCTCAACCGTCAATCAACTGGTGTACAGATTCCTGAGCCTATTGGGCTCTATCATATCTACATTTGAAACTGTGTATGGAGTCAGCCTCCACCACATCACTTCCTAATGCATTCCATTTACTAACTACTCTGACACTGAAAAAGTTCTTTCTAACGTCTCTGTGGCTCATTTGGGTACTCAGCTTCCACCTGTGTCCCCTTGTTCGCGTCCCACCAGTGTTGAATAGTTCATCCTTGTTTACCCGGTCGATTCCCGAGGATTTTGTAGGTTGTGATCATGTCCCCCCTTACTCTTCTGTCTTCCAGTGTCGTGAGGTGCATTTCCCGTAGCCTTTCCTCATAACTCATGCCTCTTAGTTCTGGGACTAGTCTAGTAGCATACCTTTGGACTTTTTCCAGCTTCGTCTTGTGCTTGACAAGGTAGGG
>NC_059583.1:622158-707158 GCF_020424385.1 Procambarus clarkii | reverse complement strand
ATGACCGAAAAAGTAAGATTAATAATTCTAACACGAATTTCCTCAATATTTCTTATGTTTCTTTTTACTGTCGATGGTAATTGAAAAATCAATTCTCCAAAATTCGTTTTTATTTCTAGTCTGACGCGACGCTTGAACGCGTTTCGTAATAACTTATTACATTTTCAAAGACTTTAGTTTACACACACAACTGTAACCTGAAAACACTAAACAGAATTTTACTTATGCTAACACTAAACAGCTTGGCGCTCTCTCTCTCTCTCTCTCTCTCTCTCTCTCTCTCTCTCTCTCTCTCTCTCTCTCTCTCTCTCTCTCCATTTATTATGTATTTATATATGTATGTCCTCTTATTATTTATTTATATATGTATTATATATATATATATATATATATATAATATATATATATATATATATATATATATATATATGTATATATAATCTTTGGACAACACCCACCAGTGGGACTCGAACCCAGAAAGCACAACTACCTTCCAGTAGCTGGCATAACTAGTATGCTTTAACCCACTACGCCATCAGACCTTACAAAAGAAGTAGATAGTTCGAGATATATATATCTCAAACATCTCTACCTCCCGAAGGCACCAGATGAGTGAGGGGTCAGTCTGCAATTTTCGTCAAGCCACTGTCAATGTGAGAGAACTCGTGTCCAGCTTATAAGCCTATACTTGCATAAACCACAAGTGAAGATAAACAATCTTTGGACAACACCCACCAGTGGGACTCGAACCCAGAAAGCACAACTACCTTCCAGTAGCTGGCATAACTAGTATGCTTTAACCCACTACGCCATCAGACCTTACAAAAGAAGTAGATAGTTCGAGATATATATATATCGAACTATATACTTCTTTTGTAAGGTCTGATGGCGTAGTGGGTTAAAGCATACTAGTTATGCCAGCTACTGGAAGGTAGTTGTGCTTTCTGGGTTCGAGTCCCACTGGTGGGTGTTGTCCAAAGATTGTTTATCTTCACTTGTGGTTTATGCAAGTATAGGCATATGTAATATATATATATATATATATATATATATATATATATATATATATATAATATATATATATATATATATATATATAATATATATACCATCTTTGATACCATATATGTATATATATATATATATATATATATTCATATATATATATATATATATATATATATATATATATATATATACCATCTTTGTAACCCATATGTAACTCCTTTTTTGTAACAAAGTTCAAATAAAGTAAATATATATGTGTACATACAAAGAATGGGGGTGGTAGGAGAAGATGATATTAGTGTTCAGTGAGAAACCACAAGGTCTCCTCTGAAAACTTTTTATTTTCTTCTCCGAGGCTATGGGTCCCCACATATATATATATATATATATATATATATATATATATATATATATATATAATACATATATAATATATATAGAGAGAGTGAGAGTGGAGGTAAAGAGGAAAGCGATAAGGACAATAACAGGAAAACAGACAGAAACATGATACCCAACTTTTCCAGCTGCACATCTGTGGTGTTAGAGTCGATCCGGATATCCCACCTAGTATGTCTGTGTACTCACTTTGATACACTCCCCTTGATATGCTTGCAGGGTTAAGCTAGGTTCATATCCCCGCCCTCCGAACGTTCTTAGATTAATGCAAATACTCATTTCTCACGCTTTTATCACATTTAAATTTAAAACTTTGAGTGAAATTAGCTTCTACGGTGTCTATATCTAACCTACTCCAACTACCGACAGCGCTAATATTAAAAGAGTTCTTTCTAACGTCCTTGTGACTTATTTTGGTCTGGAGGTTCCATCTATGACTCCTCGTTCTGCTTTTCCTAGAACAATGCTGCTTTCTCTACCTTGCAGCCCATCCTCTTGTTTAGCTAGTACTTACATTAACGGTGAAGACCATAGTACGTATGTGACGTAATGGACAATTAAAAATTAGAAATCGTTACTATTGAATTTGGACAAACCGTAAAATGTTTTGTATTTATGTTGCAATGACAACCTAGACTAACCTAACCTTCCTACGCCCAATACACACTATCTGAGGTCTAGTATAGTACCTATATGTGCTATACTAGGTCTAGGAATATTTAAGTTTGTTTTTTAGCTTAATTTTTTCAGACTTTAAAGTGAATAGTACAAAATTGCACTATACAATTGCCTTTTACGTCAATGTATGTACTATGGTGCACATAATTAAAAAAAATTACTATCTAAACAGGATAGTAATTTTGTTATATTATGTTATATATATATATAGAAGAGAATGTAAAAACTCTTGCATAAGAGTAAGGGAAATTGATAAAGTGGTTGCATTTTATCAGTTTCCCTTACTTTTATATGTTATATTTATATATACAAGAAATTCTTACATTCTTGTACAGCCACCAGCACGCATAGCGTTTCGGGCAGGTTCTTAATTTAATCGTAATTACCCCGGAAATGACCGCCAAATCGTTTAACAACCAGGTTCCCATTCACTGCTGAGTGAACAGAGGCTACAGTTAAGGATTGGCGCCCACTCAGTCCTCCCCGGCCAGGATACAAAACCCAGGCCAAAGCGCTCGCAAAGCACCGGGCGAGTGTCAAACCACTGCACCACGGGGACATGTTCCTATCATACCCCATCTATCTCTCCTCCAGTATGGTAAGGTCCAGTTTTCTCAGTCTTTCCTCAGAGCTCAATCCCTTCGGCTCAAGAACGAATCTCGTTATATATCTTTGCACTTTTTTCCAGTTTCTCCTTGTCCTTTGTCAGGTAGGGATTCCATGCTGGGGGCTGTGTATTCAAGAGTGGGTCTCACCATCGCTGTATATAAGCCTCAGAAATTCGCTTTGTCCACATTCGTGAAGGGAACGCGGATGTTGTGTGTGTATTCATACGTGCAAAATAGCAATAATCGCATTCATATATACCAGCTTCATTAAAGCTGCTGCCGATGCCCTAACAAGGTGAGAACTTTTCAGCTGTTATTGTTGATTTCAAATGTGGTTATTCCACATTTGAACAGATCAGTGTTTTTAGTGTTGCGTATCATATACTGTGGCATGCTGTTCCGTTATGAATTCTGGCGTCCTCGACGATCTTATATTCATCCCGGACACCAGACCATACCCACTGCCAATTAGGGAGAGGCTTGCCCCATACCAGGTGAGGAGGCCTGGTCGTCGACCGGGCCACGGGGACACTAAGCTCCGGAAACACCTCAAGGTAACCGTGTGGCCTCACACTTCAGACATTCGTTCCTTAATATTGTACTCACCAGAGGTTGGTGGGTGGTGGTCCCTGGGGACTGGTTATTACCACTGTGACAACAGTAGTGGGTGGTGGGTGGTGGTCCCTGGGGACTGGTTATTACCACTGTGACAACAGTAGTGGGTGGTGGTCCCTGGGGACTGGTTATTACCACTGTGACAACAGTAGTGGGTGGTGGGTGGTGGTCCCTGGGGACTGGTTATTACCACTGTGACAACAGTAGTGGGTGGTGGGTGGTGGTCCCTGGGGACTGGTTATTACCACTGTGACAACGTAGTGGGGTGGTGGGTGGTGGTCCACTGTTGGGGACTGGTTATTACCACTGTGACAACAGTAGTGGGTGGTGGTCCCTGGGGACTGGTTATTACTACTGTGACAACAGTAGTGGGTGGTGGTCCCAGGGGACTGGTTATTACCACTGTGACAACAGTAGTGGGTGGTGGGTGGTGGTCCCTGGGACAACAGTAGTGGGTGGTGGTCTGGTTTATTACCACTGTGACAACAGTAGTGGGTGGTGGGTGGTGGTCCACTGTGACAACAGTAGTGGGTGGTGGTGGTCCCTGGGGACTGGTTATTACCACTGTGACAACAGTAGTGGGTGGTGGTCCCTGGGGACTGGTTATTACTACTGTGACAACAGTAGTGGGGTGGTGGTCCCTGGGGACTGGTTATTACCACTGTGACAACAGTAGTGGGTGGTGGTCCCTGGGGACTGGTTATTACTACTGTGACAACAGTAGGGGGTGGTGGTCCCTGGGACTGGTTATTACCACTGTGACAACAGTAGTGGGTGGTGGTCCCTGGGGACTGGTTATTACCACTGTGACAACAGTAGTGGGTGGTGGGTGGTGGTCCCTGGGGACTGGTTATTACTACTGTGACAACAGTAGTGGGTGGTGGTCCCTGGGGACTGGTTATTACTACTGTGACTAGTGACAACACTGTGACAACAGTAGTGGGTGGTGGTCCCTGGGGACTGGTTATTACTACTGTGACAACAGTAGTGGGTGGTGGTCCCTGGGGACTGGTTATTACCACTGTGACAACAGTAGTGGGTGGTGGTCCCTGGGGACTGGTTATTACTACTGTGACAACAGTAGTGGGTGGTGGGTGGTGGTCCCTGGGGACTGGTTATTACCACTGTGACAACAGTAGTGGGTGGTGGTCCCTGGGGACTGGTTATTACCACTGTGACAACAGTAGTGGGTGGTGGTCCCTGGGGACTGGTTATTACTGTGACAACTGTGACAACAGTGACAAACAGTAGTGGGTGGTGGTCCCTGGGGACTGGTTATTACCACTGTGACAACAGTAGTGGGTGGTGGGTGGTGGTCCCTGGGGACTGGTTATTACCACTGTGACAACAGTAGTGGGTGGTGGTCCCTGGGGACTGGTTATTACCACTGTGACAACAGTAGTGGGTGGTGGTCCCTGGGGACTGGTTATTACTACTGTGACAACAGTAGTGGGTGGTCCCTGGGTGGTGGTCCCTGGGGACTGGTTACTACTGTGACAACAGTAGTGGGTGGTGGTCCCTGGGGACCACTGTGACAACAGTAGTGGGTGGTGGTCCCTGGGGACTGGTTATTACTACTGTGACTGTGGTGGTCCCGGGGGACAACACTGTGACAACAGTAGTGGGTGGTGGTCCCTGGGGACTGGTTATTACTACTGTGACAACAGTAGTGGGTGGTGGTCCCTGGGGACTGGTTATTACCACTGTGACAACAGTAGTGGGTGGTGGTCCCTGGGGACTGGTTATTACCACTGTGACAACAGTAGTGGGTGGTGGTCCCGGGGACTGGTTATTACCCTGGGGTGGGTGGTGGTCCCTGGGGACTGGTTATTACCACTGTGACAACAGTAGTGGGTGGTGGTCCCTGGGGACTGGTTATTACTACTGTGACAACAGTAGTGGGTGGTGGTCCCTGGGGACTGGTTATTACCACTGTGACAACAGTAGTGGGTGGTGGTCCCTGGGGACTGGTTATTACTACTGTGACAACAGTAGTGGGTGGTGGGTGGTGGTCCCTGGGGACTGGTTATTACCACTGTGACAACAGTAGTGGGTGGTGGTCCCTGGGGACTGGTTATTACTGTGACACTGTGACAACAGTAGTGGGTGGTGGTCCCTGGGGACTGGTTATTACCACTGTGACAACAGTAGTGGGTGGTGGTCCCTGGGGACTGGTTATTACCACTGTGACAACAGTAGTGGGTGGTGGTCCCTGGGGACTGGTTATTACTACTGTGACAACAGTAGTGGGTGGTGGGTGGTGGTCCCTGGGGACTGGTTATTACCACTGTGACAACAGTAGTGGGTGGTGGTCCCTGGGGACTGGTTATTACTACTGTGACAACAGTAGTGGGTGGTGGTGGGTGGTGGTCCCTGGGGACTGGTTATTACCACTGTGACAACAGTAGAGGGTGGTGGGTGGTGGTCCCTGGGGACTGGTTATTACTTCTGTGACAACAGTAGAGGGTGGTGGGTGGTGGTCCCTGGGGACTGGTTATTACTTCTGTGACAACAGTAGTGGGTGGGGGTGGTGGTCCCTGGGGACTGGTTATTACCACTGTGACAACAGTAGTGGGTGGTGGTCCCTGGGGACTGGTTATTACCACTGTGACAACAGTAGTGGGTGGTGGTCCCTGGGGACAACAGTACTGGTTATTACCACTGTGACAACAGTAGTGGGTGGTGGGTGGTGGTCCCTGGGGACTGGTTATTACTACTGTGACAACAGTAGTGGGTGGTGGTGGTCCCTGGGGACTGGTTATTACTACTGTGACAACAGTAGTGGGTGGTGGTCCCTGGGGACTGGTTATTACCACTGTGACAACAGTAGTGGGTGGTGGTCCCTGGGGACTGGTTATTACCACTGTGACAACAGTAGTGGGTGGTGGTCCCTGGGGACTGGTTATTACTACTGTGACAACAGTAGAGGGTGGTGGGTGGTGGTCCCTGGGGACTGGTTATTACCACTGTGACAACAGTAGTGGGTGGTGGTCCCTGGGGACTGGTTATTACTTCTGTGACAACAGTAGTGGGTGGTGGGTGGTGGTCCCTGGGGACTGGTTATTACCACTGTGACAACAGTAGTGGGTGGTGGGTGGTGGTCCCTGGGGACTGGTTATTACCACTGTGACAACAGTAGTGGGTGGTGGTCCCTGGGGACTGGTTATTACCACTGTGACAACAGTAGTGGGTGGTGGGTGGTGGTCCCTGGGGACTGGTTATTACCACTGTGACAACAGTAGTGGGTGGTGGGTGGTGGTCCCTGGGGACTGGTTATTACTACTGTGACAACAGTGGTGGGTGGTGGTCCCTGGGGACTGGTTATTACCACTGTGACAACTGTAGTGGGTGGTGGGTGGTGGTCCCTGGGGACTGGTTATTACTACTGTGACAACAGTAGTGGGTGGTGGTCCCTGGGGACTGGTTATTACTACTGTGACAACAGTAGAGGGTGGTGGGTGGTTGTCCCTGGGGACTGGTTATTACCACTGTGACAACAGTAGTGGGTGGTGGTCCCTGGGGACTGGTTATTACTACTGTGACAACAGTAGTGGGTGGTGGTCCCTGGGGACTGGTTATTACCACTGTGACAACAGTAGTGGGTGGTGGTCCCTGGGGACTGGTTATTACCACTGTGACAACAGTAGTGGGTGGTGGTCCCTGGGGACTGGTTATTACCACTGTGACAACAGTAGTGGGTGGTGGGTGGTGGTCCCTGGGGACTGGTTATTACTACTGTGACAACAGTAGTGGGTGGTGGTGGTCCCTGGGGACTGGTTATTACCACTGTGACAACAGTAGTGGGTGGTGGGTGGTGGTCCCTGGGGACTGGTTATTACCACTGTGACAACAGTAGTGGGTGGTGGGTGGTGGTCCCTGGGGACTGGTTATTACCACTGTGACAACAGTAGTGGGTGGTGGTCCCTGGGGACTGGTTATTACCACTGTGACAACAGTAGTGGGTGGTAGTGGTCCCTGGGGACTGGTTATTACCACTGTGACAACAGTAGTGGGTGGTGGTCCCTGGGGACTGGTTATTACCACTGTGACAACAGTAGTGGGTGGTGGGTGGTGGTCCCTGGGGACTGGTTATTACCACTGTGACAACAGTAGTGGGTGGTGGTGGTGGTCCCTGGGGACTGGTTATTACTACTGTGACAACAGTAGTGGGTGGTGGTCCCTGGGGACTGGTTATTACTACTGTGACAACAGTAGTGGGTGGTGGTCCCTGGGGACTGGTTATTACCACTGTGACAACAGTAGTGGGTGGTGGTCCCTGGGGACTGGTTATTACCACTGTGACAACAGTAGTGGGTGGTGGGTGGTCCCTGGGGACTGGTTATTACCACTGTGACAACAGTAGTGGGTGGTGGTCCCTGGGGACTGGTTATTACTACTGTGACAACAGTAGTGGGTGGTGGTCCCTGGGGACTGGTTATTACCACTGTGACAACAGTAGTGGGTGGTGGGTGGTGGTCCCTGGGGACTGGTTATTACCACTGTGACAACAGTAGTGGGTGGGGACTGGGTGGTCCCTGGGGACTGGTTATTACCACTGTGACAACAGTAGTGGGTGGTGGGTGGTGGTCCCTGGGGACTGGTTATTACCACTGTGACAACAGTAGGGTGGTGGGTGGTGGTCCCTGGGGACTGGTTATTACCACTGTGACAACAGTAGTGGGTGGTGGTCCCTGGGGACTGGTTATTACCACTGTGACAACAGTAGTGGGTGGTGGTCCCTGGTTATTACCACTGTGACAACAGTAGTGGGTGGTGGTCCCTGGGGACTGGTTATTACCACTGTGACAACAGTAGTGGGTGGTGGTCCCTGGGGACTGGTTATTACCACTGTGACAACAGTAGTGGGTGGTGGTCCCTGGGGACTGGTTATTACCACTGTGACAACAGTAGTGGGTGGTGGTCCCTGGGGACTGGTTATTACCACTGTGACAACAGTAGTGGGTGGTGGTCCCTGGGGACTGGTTATTACCACTGTGACAACAGTAGTGGGTGGTGGTCCCTGGGGACTGGTTATTACCACTGTGACAACAGTAGTGGGTGGTGGTCCCTGGGGACTGGTTATTACCACTGGTCCCTGGGGACTGGTTATTACCACTGTGACAACAGTAGTGGGTGGTGGTCCCTGGGGACTGGTTATTACCACTGTGACAACAGTAGTGGGTGGTGGTCCCTGGGGACTGGTTATTACCACTGTGACAACAGTAGTGGGTGGTGGGGGACTGGTTATTACCACTGTGTCCCTGGGGACTGGTTATTACCACTGTGACAACAGTAGTGGGTGGTGGTCCCTGGGGACTGGTTATTACCACTGTGACAACAGTAGTGGGTGGTGGTCCCTGGGGACTGGTTATTACCACTGTGACAACAGTAGTGGGTGGTGGTCCCTGGGGACTGGTTATTACCACTGTGACAACAGTAGTGGGTGGTGGGTCCCTGGGGACTGGTTATTACTACTGTGACAACAGTAGTGGGTGGTGGGTGGTGGTCCCTGGGGACTGGTTATTACCACTGTGACAACAGTAGTGGGTGGTGGTCCCTGGGGACTGGTTATTACTACTGTGACAACAGTAGTGGGTGGTGGGTGGTGGTCCCTGGGGACTGGTTATTACTACTGTGACAACAGTAGTGGGTGGTGGTCCCTGGGGACTGGTTATTACTACTGTGACAACAGTAGTGGGTGGTGGTCCCTGGGGACTGGTTATTACCACTGTGACAACAGTAGTGGGTGGTGGTGGTGGTCCCTGGGGACTGGTTATTACCACTGTGACAACAGTAGTGGGTGGTGGTCCCTGGGGACTGGTTATTACCACTGTGACAACAGTAGTGGGTGGTGGTCCCTGGGGACTGGTTATTACCACTGTGACAACAGTAGTGGGTGGTGGTCCCTGGGGACTGGTTATTACCACTGTGACAACAGTAGTGGGTGGTGGTCCCTGGGGACTGGTTATTACCACTGTGACAACAGTAGTGGGTGGTGGTGGTCCCTGGGGACTGGTTATTACCACTGTGACAACAGTAGTGGGTGGTGGTCCCTGGGGACTGGTTATTACCACTGTGACAACAGTAGTGGGTGGTGGTCCCTGGGGACTGGTTATTACCACTGTGACAACAGTAGTGGGTGGTGGTCCCTGGGGACTGGTTATTACCACTGTGACAACAGTAGTGGGTGGTGGTCCCTGGGGACTGGTTATTACCACTGTGACAACAGTAGTGGGTGGTGGTCCTTGGGACTGGTATTACCACTGGGGTGGGTGGTGGTCCCTGGGGACTGGTTATTACCACTGTGACAACAGTGGTGGGTGGTGGTCCCTGGGGACTGGTTATTACCACTGTGACAACAGTGGTGGGTGGTGGTCCCTGGGGACTGGTTATTACCACTGTGACAACAGTAGTGGGTGGTGGTCCCTGGGGACTGGTTATTACCACTGTGACAACAGTAGTGGGTGGTGGTCCCTGGGGACTGGTTATTACCACTGTGACAACAGTAGTGGGTGGTGGTCCCTGGGGACTGGTTATTACCACTGTGACAACAGTAGTGGGTGGTGGTCCCAGGGGACTGGTTATTACTACTGTGACAACAGTAGTGGGTGGTGGTCCCTGGGGACTGCTTATTACCACTGTGACAACAGTAGTGGGTGGTGGGTGGTGGTCCCTGGGGACTGGTTATTACCACTGTGACAACAGTAGTGGGTGGTGGGTGGTGGTCCCTGGGGACTGGTTATTACTACTGTGACAACAGTAGTGGGTGGTGGGTGGTGGTCCCTGGGGACTGGTTATTACTACTGTGACAACAGTAGTGGGTGGTGGTCCCTGGGGACTGGTTATTACCACTGTGACAACAGTAGTGGGTGGTGGTCCCTGGGGACTGGTTATTACCACTGTAACAACAGTAGTGGGTGGTGGGTGGTGGTCCCTGGGGACTGGTTATTACCACTGTGACAACAGTAGTGGTTGGTGGGTGGTGGTCCCTGGTTATTACCACTGTGACAACAGTAGAGGGTGGTGGTACCTGGGGACTGGTTATTACCACTGTGACAACAGTAGAGGGTGGTGGTCCCTGGGGACTGGTTATTACCACTGTGACAACAGTAGAGGGTGGTGGTCCCTGGGGACTGGTTATTACCACTGTGACAACAGTAGAGGGTGGTGGTCCCTGGGGACTGGTTATTACCACTGTGACAACAGTAGAGGGTGGTGGTCCCTGGACTATTAACAGGGGGTGCGGGTACAGTTACAGTAATATACTATACGTGTAAAGACAGTTGTATTGTGCCGGTACACTGGTGTTGGGTACCGTAGATGAGGGGGGTATATATATGGTGCCGTCGTCTGGAGTAGGTGTAAACCAGCTGTGGTGCAGAAGCAGTTTACTCGAGCAATAAACTGTCTTACAACCCTTCTTGTGATTCATGATGCGTATATTGACTCAAGCTGAGACAAATCTTGCTTCCCGCAGCATAAAACACTTTATACTTACATGTACACAGTTCTGGTACTCTTTATAGCAGCATATATGAATTCAAATTGTAAACGAAAGCTGATCAGTGTAGGAGGCCTGGTCGAGGACCGGGCCGCGGGGTCACTAAGCCCCGAAATCAGCAAGGTAACCTTAAGGTGTTATTAGCGCTGAACGCTAGTTACCGTCAACATTCTTTTCGCCTTTTACCAGGATTCTCTTGAGGTTATCTTGAAATGATTTCGGGGCTTAGCGTCCCCGCGGCCCGGTCCTCAACCAGGCCTCCTTTTTTGTTACACAACCCCCAGGAAGCAGCCCGTAGCAGCTGTCTAACTCCCAGGTACATATTTACTGCTAAGTGAACAGGAGTATAAGGATGAAAGAAACTGCCTATTTGTTTCCGCCTCCACCGGGGATCGAACCCGGAACCTTAGTACTACGAGTCCGAAGCGCTATCCACTGAGCTGTCAGGACCCTTTAGATTATCCTCACCTTAAGGATAGACTACATTGAGGTGAGGATAAGGTGGGTAGCTAATGTTTCCATACGTAAAGTTAAGATAACTGGTGTGAGTGTGAGGCGTCGCTGTCCTCGTGTTTGGCCGATATTTTCGTGTCAGACGCTCAGGTGAAGTTATAATTGTATCTTATAAACATATGTATCTTATCCAGAGAGCGCTCCGCCCCATCCATCTCTGTCCCAGTAACAAAGATTCTCACACCCATTGATATCACCAACAATAGCAATTACCAGTGTTTAATTGTCTCTACGAACTTAATAATTTACAAAATGTTTTTATTCTGCCCATAGTCCACCTTTGGGAATATAGCAATCACGTGGTGCTTCTGGCTGAAATTGAAATCGAATGAGCATAATATTCTCCTCTTACTATTGTTGACGAAACTTGGCGATATTTTGTGTCACTCAGGTTTATAAAGGGACGATGTGCATGTGATCAAATCATTCCACAAGGATTGTTTTGTCAGTCATACTGACAATAATGGCTGGCCATTATCTCCGGCTGAACCTCGGCACACCAGATGACTCCTTAATACTGAGTTATGACCTGCTACCAAATTTACATTGTTACAGTGGATAGCTTGTCAACAAAGGGCAAAAAGCGTAAATAACATGATGGAATGCTTCATCATGATAAAAAGAATACCCGGCAACTCGACGGCCCTCACTCGTTCCCCTCCACTTTGACGCTAATACCTCCCCTCACCCCGCTATCACGAACTCCTAACTTGTTTTACGGCCATTCATCGTCTATTTAGAATTTTCAGTCAAATTTTCAACATTGTTGAACATACGAGAGGTAAGTTACGATAAATCTGACTTCAGTAATTGTCTAGTTGTGTATTAGAGGTATTCTATATTGGATGCTGTGTTAAAACCCTCTCTTACCCCGATACAAAGAACAACCATGGTTTATATTCAACAGTTTTAAGAACTCGTTCATATTGAGTTATTTAGCAGCATATTGTATAGAGGTGTGAGGAGCGGAACAATATAATAGAGATATACAGTCAAACAGCGTGGTTGGCTGTAGTGTAGTGAGGGCCGGACACTGATGTACAACACAAGTGGTATAATTTGCTCTCCCCTCATCCTAATACCTGCAAACTTTACCCAAGCCCTCCCCCACCACCCTCAACCACGCTCGACCCCCTTTTGCATATTTTTTATAATCCCAGAGACTAGTGGGGCATAAAATTCAGGCTTTCAGATGCCAATAAGGCATTTTATGCACTGGTAATTTTTAACGCGGTCATACAGTAGCCGACACCTGGGTGTTGAGAATGTTGCGTGTTGTTAGAGTCCGTGTGTTGTATGTGTCAGTCTGGCCAGTAGTGTCTGGTGAGAGTCCGTGTGTTGTATGTGTCGGTCTGGCCAGTAGTGTCTGGTGAGAGTCCGTGTGTTGTATGTGTCAGTCTGGCCAGTAGTGTCTGGTGAGAGTCCGTGTGTTGCATGTGTCAGTCTGGCCAGTAGTGTCTGGTGAGAGTCCGTGTGTTGTATGTGTCGGTCTGGCCAGTAGTGTCTGGTGAGAGTCCGTGTGTTGTATGTGTCAGTCTGGCCAGTAGTGTCTGGTGAGAGTCCGTGTGTTGTATGTGTCAGTCTGGCCAGTAGTGTCTGGTGAGAGTCCGTGTGTTGTATGTGTCAGTCTGGCCAGTAGTGTCTGGTGAGAGTCCGTGTGTTGTATGTGTCAGTCTGGCCAGTAGTGTCTGGTGAGAGTCCGTGTGTTGCATGTGTCAGTCTGGCCAGTAGTGTCTGGTGAGAGTCCGTGTGTTGTATGTGTCAGTCTGGCCAGTAGTGTCTGGTGAGAGTCCGTGTGTTGCATGTGTCTGTCTGGCCAGTAGTGTCTGGTGAGAGTCCGTGTGTTGCATGTGTCAGTCTGGCCAGTAGTGTCTGGTGAGAGTCCGTGTGTTGTATGTGTCAGTCTGGCCAGTAGTGTCTGGTGAGAGTCCGTGTGTTGCATGTGTCAGTCTGGCCAGTAGTGTCTGGTGAGAGTCCGTGTGTTGTATGTGTCAGTCTGGCCAGTAGTGTCTGGTGAGAGTCCGTGTGTTGTATGTGTCAGTCTGGCCAGTAGTGTCTGGTGAGATTCCGTGTGTTGTATGTGTCAGTCAGGCCAGTAGTGTCTGGTGAGAGTCCGTGTGTTGCATGTGTCAGTCTGGCCAGTAGTGTCTGGTGAGAGTCCGTGTGTTGTATGTGTCAGTCTGGCCAGTAGTGTCTGGTGAGAGTCCGTGTGTTGTATGTGTCAGTCTGGCCAGTAGTGTCTGGTGAGAGTCCGTGTGTTGTATGTGTCAGTCAGGCCAGTAGTGTCTGGTGAGAGTCCGTGTGTTGCATGTGTCAGTCTGGCCAGTAATCAGCCTCTCACTCATCCAGGCTTAGGTAACTATACATACCTGACTCCCGTCCCATCATCATACTCCCCCTCACGCCCGACTAAACAGCCTCATCCCTCCCAGGTCCCATTACCTCTCCCCCCCCCCCACGTTACATGGCTAACCTCCTTTCCACGTCTCATCAGCTTCTCTCCCACGTTTTTCCACCTGCCTCCCTCCCACGTCCTCCCATCAGCTTTCCTCCCACGTCCTGCCATCAGCCACCCTCCTACGTCCTCCCATCAACCTCCCTCCCACGTCCTCCGATCAGCCTCCCTCCCACGTCCTGCCATCAACCTCTCTCCCACGTCCTGCCATCAGCCTCTCTCCCACGTCCTCCCTCCCACGTCCTGCCATCAGCCTCCCTTCCACCACTAGTGTCCTCCCTCCCACCACTAGTGTCCTCCCTCCCACCACTAGTGCCTCGTGCCTCCCTCCCACCACTAGCGTCCTCCCTCCCACCACTAGCGTCCTCCCTCCCACCACTAGCGTCCTCCCTCCCACCACTAGTGTCCTCCCTCCCACCACTAGCGTCCTCCCTCCCACCACTAGCGTCCTCCCTCCCACCACTAGTGTCCTCCCTCCCACCACTAGTGTCCTCCCTCCCACCAATAGCGTCCTCCCTCCCACCACTAGCGTCCTCCCTCCCACCACTAGCGTCCTCCCTCCCACCACTAGTGTCCTCCCTCCCACCACTAGTGTCCTCCCTCCCACCACTAGTGTCCTCCCTCCCCCCACCACCAAGTCATCTCCCTCACCGCTAACTTCCCACACTCTCAGTACTAACCTACCTCCCTCCTTCACAACAATCCTCCCCCTGCTCATAACTCCCTCCCTCCCTCCATCACCACAACTACCTCCCTCTCTCCCTCCCTCACCCAGAGCAGGGGAAGGACGAATGGTCCGGAACTGGGACCACAAGACCCAAGGTCCCATCATCAGGTCCCGGGAACTGGGACCACAAGACCACAGTCACTTTCCTATTTGGAAATTAAATTTATATACACAATTTTAAACAACTCTTCTTAAATATTTATAAGTTTATATAAAATGCAGAATATATTAGTAGGAAAATATTTTGGGTAGAAAAGAACTTCAAAAAGACCAATATAATGAAAGTTTGCTTTGATAAATGCTTTGATTTTATACATTCGTACATCTTATGTTATCGTCACGGTGTCAAATATTTTACATGAAAAGCTGTACGAAGTTATTTGTAACAGTTGGAATTAGTAAGAAATAATTGCAACAGTGTTTTTCTTTGATCTCTCTGTGAATTGGCAGTCAATTAAGGTTGGGAGGTGGAGGAGGGTGGGAGGGAGCCAGGCTGGGACGCCCAGGGCACTCACCCTGGGAGGTGGGAGGGAGCCAGGCTGGGACGCCAAGGGCACTCACCCTGGGAGGTGGGAGGGAGCCAGGCTGGGACGCCCAGGACACTCACCCTGGGAAGTGGGGGAGGGAGCCAGGCTGGGACTCCCAGGACACTCACCCTGGGAGGTCGGGGAGGGTGGGAGGGAGCCAGGCTGGGACTCCCAGGACACTCACCCTGGGAGGTGGTAGCCAGGCTGGGACTCCCAGGACCCTCACCCTGGGAGGTGGGGGAGGGTGGGAGGGAGCCAGGCTGGGACGCCCAGGGCACTCACCCTGGGAGGTGGGAGGGAGCCAGGCTGGGACTCCCAGGACACTCACCCTGGGAGGTCGGGGAGGGTGGGAGGGAGCCAGGCTGGGACTCCCAGGACACTCACCCTGGGAGGTGGGAGGGAGCCAGGCTGGGACTCCCAGGACACTCACCCTGGGAGGTGGGGGAGGGTGGGAGGGAGCCAGGCTGGGACTCCCAGAACACCACACTCATCCTGGGAGGTGGGGGAGGGAGCCAGGCTGGGATTCCCAGGACCCTCACCCTGGGAGGTGGGGGAGGGTGGGAGGGAGCCAGGCTGGGACTCCCAGGACCCTCACCCTGGGAGGTGGGGGAGGGTGGGAGGGAGCCAGGCTGGGACTCCCAGGACACTCACCCTGGGAGGTGGGGGAGGGTGGGAGGGAGCCAGGCTGGGACTCCCAGGACCCTCACCCTGGGAGGTGGGGGAGGGTGGGAGCCAGGCTGGGACTCCCAGAACACCACACTCACCCTGGGAGGTGAGGGAGGGTGGGAGGGAGCCAGGCTGGGACTCCCAGAACACCACACACACCCTGGTCCTCCCACACATATACTGCTCTTCATTGGTCTAAATGACACAATGTACAGCGTAGTAAATATGGTTTGCTTCATGGGATTTTTATTGATGCTAAGTTGTTAATGTGGCAATATAATAAATTCAAACTCGATCGCCTAAAGTGTTGATTTAAGGCGGACCCTTTATCAGTAAATGTAAGCCTGGACCCTTTATTATTACTCAGTAAATATTATGAGCTAAGATATAAGGGAGCTTCATTTATTTTGCTTTCGGTCTCTTGAAGTTGTCCTTTGAAGACATCTTTTGCTAACCTCTGGAGACTACAATAAGGTATAGAACGGATGGAAACATCAGTCAGCCAGGCTACACAGTCCCATATTAGTCGACAAGAGAAGCTCTCTATCCAACTAACAACTTATTCCTTAGGTGTTTAATAATAATCCTGACGAAAGGGACCACCATAAGCCTCATTAATTACCGAGTCGGTTGGTTGTAAGTAATTATCAAAAGGCACCAAGCCGGGAAGGCTATGAGCACTTGGTTGTAGTTACTGGGAATATTCCGGGAAAATGATCGAGTGCAAGTATAATCAAAAACGCTATTGACAATAAATATATAACAGCTGCCTGGAAGTGCTCCTTCAAGTACAGTAGTCCGGGTGCTTCTCAGTTACCACTGTAGATGATGCAGGTAATTGTAAGTAACAAACATTGTCACTATACAAACGCCACCATAGATGCATCAAGTCTCCCCTCCCATATGAGGATCATCATATGGGAGGGGAAGGGGGGGGGGTGACAGCGAGGCACAAGCGTTATTTCCAGATTGAGCACAGGTGCCGTCGCATGTCACATTATTACATGTCCTCTGTACACACACCTTTAGCTCATATGGATCCCAGCTGATGTTGACGCCTCAGCTTAGACTAGTATTTCATCTACGAGCTTCTGCCCGAAACACTATGCGTGTTAGCGGCTTTACAATAATGTAAGAACACAAGTGTTATATAATATCTTAACCTCATGTATCTTCCTGTATGTAAAATATCAATACAAATCAAAATAAATACATTTAGAGAGGATGTGCCAGTTGCTTGACTTTTCTCTTGCTTCAGTTCACTCGGAGTGATGGAGTGGTAAACAGGTGTGGAGACCAGGACAAGAGGTGTGTCACACTTGGACACCGATGGGAGACGCGGTCGACAAGGGACGCGAGGGAACATGTGTTAAAATCATCACCATAAAATTTGTAACGAAAACATCAGGGTTGTTTCTCAGAGTCTAATGCAAATTCCCAGTACGATATGGTAGGCTCGTAACGATTTAATTATTGGATTTATTTACATTGTGCAGCCAAGAGTCCGTAGTTCCTTTTTATAACGAAGGACTCTCGTAACAAGTTGTATAATTAAATCCACTTTCTAAAGAAATCGAATATTGTGGTTGTCGGATCTCGTAAATTGGAACTAGTTTACAGACACATGATCCCTGGTGGCCCCTGGCGGCCTCTGTGAGTATATATACATTGAGCACCGTTTATAGCGGCGTTTATCTCGCTGGTCGCGTACTGAGCTTCGCTACACACGGCTCCACACACCACTTTTTCCCTCAAGAGCGTAAAATTAAAAGAAGCACATATGGTATCGACGAGCTCCAGGCTGAGATTAAGTTTTTTCATATATTACTGTTCAAAAGCGTTGGT
Organism: Procambarus clarkii; assembly: GCF_020424385.1. Lineage (NCBI taxonomy): Eukaryota > Metazoa > Arthropoda > Malacostraca > Decapoda > Cambaridae > Procambarus > Procambarus clarkii. Next base: position 689,619 of record NC_059583.1, on the reverse strand, counting down.
TTTCAACAGTCGCGCTGAAAATTACTCGTTCCATCCAATAAAATACGAAACTTACGAAAGATATTGAAAAACGGTAGCACGTGTGATGTTCAGAGTGTGTTGCCACGTTGTGCTCTGAAATTGATATGATATTCCCGGATATATTGGCGAGCCAGCAGCGGGTGGAGCAGTACTTGTATCAGGTCTACACATAACCCGGTCCTTATACCAAGATATACCGAGGAAGGCGACACCAGTTGACTACAGCTCCGGTATAAGTGATGGCTGGAGTGAGGCGTCTCATATCCAGGGCTCCCGAGACAGGTGGCGGAAATAGACGTATATGTGGCCATTATTAAAGACCACCTCGGTAATTGGCCTAACTAGTGGCCGCTGGCGCTCGTGCCACACGTTTTCTTCTGAAATCATTCTCTGTTCAAGTATTTATCTTTAAAATAGTTCCTGCTTTTATTACATTTCGTTGTTCCCACTTACCCTACCTCCCTCCCATTGCTTTCTTACCCGTTACTGCCTCTCTCATTCCCTCTTCCTCCACCCTTCCCTCTGATACTCTCTCGCTCCTCTCTTCTCTTTCTATTTCTCTCCTTTTTTTTGGTCTCTCTAAAACTAGGGTTCACTAGAAATGGTGTTGATGTCCACAATGAAAGTGTAAGTTAAGAGCTGTTATCTTACACCAAGTCATCCGAAGCCTGACCCTAAAAACTTATTTATTAAATGAGCTTATATTTTATGAGTTGTTCATTTCGAATAAACTTTATTTAATGTTAAGTTATATCATGTTCGGTATAGGAGGAATCAGGAACAAAATTGTGTAATAGTACCTTAATATGATCTGTTGATATGATTTACACTGATATTGACATATTTACATGGGAGAGAAAGCTCCAAACGCTAGACAATTTAGGAGCGAATGATCGTTGATGGAGTGATGTTGTTGAGAGCAAGGCAGCCATCACCTGGCTGGTGATGGCTGAACGCCTTATGTTGTGGTTGCCGACTTCTGGTTGTCCACGATGTTCGATCAGGTGGATAACCTTCTGAACATTAATCTTAGACTCAATAGTAAGGCTGCTAACAACCCTGACACTTGAAGGCTCTGATGTACTGACTAGTCCAAGCAGAACTGTTACGACCAGGGGCGAGTCTAGCACGAGACTCCAGCTTCTTCTGAATTCAGATAAATGGCAGGAAAGTCATTCAGAAGATCAGTGCATACTCGAAATGGGAGTAAACTTGAGCTCCATGTAAGTTTTAGTAATCCTCGCTGTTCAGAAGGTTCGAGATGCAAATTAGGACTGTAAGTTTCAGCACGTGGTCATTGAAGAATCAAACTTGAACTACGAGATGTCAAGTTCATAAGTGATCACTAGATTTGTTCTGCTCGTCCATATGCCTGTCATAGGTGCACTGTCATGCAGTCTAGTTAAGATCACTGCATGTGTTTTCTCACAAATTTACCCAGCTACCCAAACATAACTTTACTACAGCCAACATACGAGCCATAAACACTCATCCACTGCCTAAGTAAGACAAGAATTATTAACAAATAGTGGGCCAGATAAAGTTTATAGCAGCAAGGTTTTTAAGGGGGCGATATTCCCAAAATATGCAATGAATGAAAACTCGTTCAATTTCAATCAAACTTTTTTGACAAGTTGTATATGAAAAGGGTTTCATCTGGTCCAAGTCTCAGCATCGTAGCATAAATAGGAAGGGAGAAAAAAATATTGAATTATGTGTCAAAAATTTTCCAAAATGGTCAAAAACGATTATCAAACAAAAGTGTCAACTGAAATCATGTCTATGACTCTCAGCTATCACACTAGCATATATTAAAAATAAATTATAATTAGTTTTATTAAAAAAAAAATTAGTTAAAAAAAAGGCAAATTTTACTTTTTTTTATTTTATCTCTCTTTTGTTTATAGAGCGATTTGCTTGAAACATATACACGTGACTGCACGTAAGCCTATCTGTAAGGGTGCCAATTGTGGAGGAAATTGGTTGATGTCAACCTCAGCCACAGATGGCAACACCTTAGACTTTATTATTTACTTACTTAAATGTTTATGTTACTTGAAAATGAATCTCTCTTTCATTTGTTATTCAATTTACATGAAATTTACACATTATATGTAAGTTTTATGTCTCTAAAATCGTAAGCAAGCGTTTTATCCTGAGTTCTTTATTGAGTTTATAATAGCAATAAACATGATATATTTGCATAATTTTTTTTTTTTTTGGGGGGGGGGGAACTTGGACTATTTGTATTAGGAAAACTAAAGACGTTTTGGAAAATACCTTGCAAGAGATCCTTTATTATATGTTAATGTGTCAGAAAAGTGTTATAGAATGAATATATCTGAAAGGTGTGGTTGTAAACTTACACATGAAAATGTGTAAAATTCGCTGAAAAAAATAAAACAATTCAAAATCTCCCTTACTATTTAGGCTACAATACTGAAACTTAGAACAATTGCAGCCCTTTTCATATACAACTAGTCAAAAATAATGGTTGACACTGAACAACAACTTTAATATACCTGAATAACGCCCCCTTAATAAGATTGGTACTAGTCTGTATTTATGCTCTTGTATATGTAAAGGTTAGTGCAGTCATCAACATAGGCTAAAGCTTCAGGGATAAGGTATGGTAGATCGTTGAAATTGACATTCCACAACAAGAGGCAAAGTACACCTGCTTGTGGTACACAAAGTACACCTGCTTGTGGTACACAAAGTACACCTGCTTGTGGTACACGGCTCCATTAAAGCCCTCTGAATGCTCTCTCTTCTTAACTAATTATTGGGACCATTAGAACTGGAGCGGGTTTTGTATTGAAGAAATATACTGCTACACTTAACCCAGTAATTATAACTTAGACTAATTATTAATATGTATGTATGTATGTATGTATATATATATGTATGTATGTATGTATGTGTATATATATATATATATATAACCTTACCTATAAATATAGGTTAGGTATATATATATATATATATATATATATATATATATATATATATATATATATATATATATATATATATATATATATATATAATGTCGTACCTAGTAGCCAGAACGCACTTCTCGGCCTACTATGCAAGGCCCGATTTGCATAATCCAAGTTTTCCAGAATTAATATATTTTCTCTAATTTTTTTCTTATGAAATGATAAAGCTACCCATTTCATTATGCATGAGGTCAATTCTTTTTTATTGGAGTTAAAATTAAGGTAGATATATGACTGAACCTAACCAACCCTACCTAACCTAACCTATCTTTATAGGTTAGGTTAGGTTAGGTAGCCGAAAAAGTTAGGTTAGGTTAGGTTAGGTAGGTTAGGTAGTCGAAAAAACATTAATTCATGAAAACTTGGCTTATTAGGCAAATCGGGCCTTGCATAGTAGGCTGAGAAGTGCGTTCTGGCTACTAGGTACGATATATATATATATATATATATATGTCGTACCTAGTAGCCAGAACTCACTTGTCAGCCTACTATGCAAGGCCCGATTTGCCTAATAAGCCAAGTTTTCATGAATTAATGTTTTTTCGTCTACCTAACCTACCTAACCTAACCTAACCTACCTAACCTAACCTAACCTAGCTTTTTTTGGCTACCTAACCTAACCTTACCTATATATATAGGTTAGGTTAGGTTAGGTAGGGTTGGTTAGGTTCGGTCATATATCTACGTTAATTTTAACTCCAATAAAAAAAATTGACCTCATACATAGTGAAAAGGGTAGCTTTATCATTTCATAAGAAAAAAATTATAGTAAATATATTAATTCAGGAAAACTTGGCTTATTAGGCAAATCGGGCCTTGAATAGTAGGCTGAGAAGTGAGTTCTGGCTACTAGGTACGACATATATATATATATATATATATATATATATATATATATATATATATATATATATATATATATATATAATAGAAGTGTTTGTAGAAAGCTTATTGGTCCATATTTCTTGATGCTTCTATATCATATAGAAGCAAGAAATATTCAAGATAGTCAAGAAATATGGACCAATAGGCTTTCTAGAAACACTTCTATTCAATATCCATTGCTTCGTGTTCTGTCTTGTGTTGATGAAATTAATACCCTATTAATACTCTTGTTCTGTCTTGTGTTGATGAAATTAATACCCTATTAATACCACACTTTGTTCTGTCTTGTGTTAATGCCACATCACCCCATCCACCTCACTCAAATGTAGATATAAAATCGGAGATACGTAAGTTCTATTCAGTTGTGTATTTGTGAACTAAAGTCTTTGAAAATGTAATAAGTTTTACGAAACGCGCCCGTGTCGCGTCAGACTAGAAATAAAAATGAATTTTGGAGAAGTGATTTTTGATTTACCTCCAACAGTGAAGCGTAATGTACGAAAGATTGAGAAAATTCGTGTTAGAATTATTAATCTTACTTTTTCGGTCATATTTAATAATATATATATATATATATATATATATATATATATATATATATATATATATATATATATATATATATATATATATATATATATATATATATGTCGTACCTAGTAGCCAGAACGCACTTCTCAGCCTACTATGCAAGGCCCGATTTGCCTAATAAGCCAAGTTTTCATGAATTAATTGTTTTTCGACTACCTAACCTACCTAACCTAACCTAACCTAACTTTTTCGGCTACCTAACCTAACCTATAGAGATAGGTTGGGTTAGGTTAGGTAGGGTTGGTTAGGTTCGGTCCTATATCTACGTTAATTTTAACTACAATAAAAAAAATTTGACCTCATACATAATGAAATGGGTAGCTTTATCATTTCATAAGAAAAAATTAGAGAAAATATATTTATTCAGGAAAAATCGGGCCTTGCATAGTAGGCCGAGAAGTACGTTCTGGCTATTAGGTACGACATATATATATATATATATATATATATATATATATATATATATATATATATATATATATATATATATATATATATATATATATATATTAAACACCTCTTAGATTTTAAGTTTATTGGACAAAAACTAGTTTTTTTCAACAACATTGCACAAGACTAGTTCAGTGCTCATCGAGGATGATTTTATAAGTGCCATGCAAGATAACCTCGATATGTCTGACCAGTCACGTTGCTTGTTTTGAGGTCTCATACCACTAGGATTTTTAGTTACCTGTAGAGTTCACAGTAGCTTGTAAGGACAGATGATTGCGTGCATTACTGAGGTAATTCCTATTCTTGCATCTCCATCTCCAGGTACGACATGCAAGAATAGGAATATATGTAGAAATTATCAAAGTTTTAATACATCTTCCATACTTGTCAATCTACTCACATTGCTGAATAACTGACATAGAGAATAGCAGTAAGGCTGCCAGTAATTTATGCTGCTCCCTAAACTACAGAGTGACTTGTTTCTGAACGCAAGATGACTGAACTGGGTCATCGACAGTGTTAAATACATCAATTTCTGTCACACAAGCAGCAGCATCTTGTCGCACGGCAGGCCATACTTGCATCCTTGGGCTGAGGTATGCTGAACTCTGTAAATATATGAATATTGCAACACTTGATGATATACTGGACCTGTACCTAAGATTGACTATGTAATGCACTAGTTATGCAATGTATGTGATATAACTGAACGTGCGCTTGTGAAAGCACCTTAAACACCTTCAGTGGTTAGGTGCTTAATAACACACTAGTTTCTGTAGCAGCTGTCTTACCCTGCCAAAGTAGAAGAGACATAACTGTATGTGTGTGTGTGTGTGTAAATCACGAAAATTAACACGTGATGAAAATTGTGACAGTGTCAGACCACGAAGGTAGAATTGAAACAGGAATTTCCCTAAGTACTTTCGTATTTAATAATACATCTTCAAAAGGAATGAATTCCTTCTTCGTGTAAATGAAAATAAATAAATGTAAATGAATTGAAGACAATGAAAACTCCGTGGTCTGACACTGTCATACACACACACACACACACACACACACACACACACACACACACACACATATATATATATATATATATATATATATATATATATATATATATATATATATATATATATATATATATATATATATATATATATGTCGTACCTAATAGCCAGAACGCACTTCTCAGCCTACTATTCAAGGCCCGATTTGCCTAATAAGCCAAGTTTTCATGAATTAATGTTTTTTCGTCTACCTAACCTACCTAACCTAACCTAACCTAGCTTTTTTTGGCTACCTAACCTAACCTTACCTATAAATATAGGTTAGGTTAGGTTAGGTAGGGTTGGTTAGGTTCGGTCATATATCTACGTTAATTTTAACTCCAATAAAAAAAAATTGACCTCATACATAGAGAAAAGGGTTGCTTTATCATTTCATAAGAAAAAAATTATAGTAAATATATTAATTCAGGAAAACTTGGCTTATTAGGCAAATCGGGCCTTGAATAGTAGGCTGAGAAGTGAGTTCTGGCTACTAGGTACGACATATATATATATATATATACAACTTTAGAACACTTTCCCACCAGGAGACTCGAACCCTAGCCAGCACAGAAGCCTTCCAGCAACTGGCATAACAGGTACGCCTTAACCCGCTCCACCACCTGCTCAGACCCTTAAAAGAGATGGTAATTTCGGAGTATCATATACCCCAAAGATCACCACCTCCCAAGAGCACTAGAGCAAGTGAGGGGTCATTTATACGTTCATTTCATCAAGTCCCTGTTAATATGGGAAGACACAGTGTCTATGCTTAAGGCACAACTCTCCTAAACACGAGAGTGAAGTATACAACTTTAGAACACTTTCCCACCAGGAGACTCGAACCCTAGCCAGCACAGAAGCCTTCCAGCAACTGGCATAACAGGTACGCCTTAACCCGCTCCACCACCTGCTCAGACCCTTAAAAGAGATGGTAATTTCGGAGTATCATATACCCCAAAGATCACCACCTCCCAAGAGCACTAGAGCAAGTGAGGGGTCATTTATACGTTCATTTCATCAAGTCCCTGTAAGGCGTACCTGTTATGCCAGTTGCTGGAAGGCTTCTGTGCTGGCTAGGGTTCGAGTCTCCTGGTGGGAAATGTTCTAAAGTTGTATACTTCACTCTCGTGTTTAGGAGAGTTGTGCCTTAAGCATAGACACTGTGTCTTCCCATATTAACAGGGACTTGATGAAATGAACGTATAAATGACCCCTCACTTGCTCTAGTGCTCTTGGGAGGTGGTGATCTTTGGGGTATATGATACTCCGAAATTACCATCTCTTTTAAGGGTCTGAGCAGGTGGTGGAGCGGGTTAAGGCGTACCTGTTATGCCAGTTGCTGGAAGGCTTCTGTGCTGGCTAGGGTTCGAGTCTCCTGGTGGGAAAGTGTTCTAAAGTTGTATACTTCACTCTCGTGTTTAGGAGAGTTGTGCCTTAAGCATAGACACTGTGTCTTCCCATATTAACAGGGACTTGATGAAATGAACGTATAAATGACCCCTCACTTGCTCTAGTGCTCTTGGGAGGTGGTGACCTTTGGGGTATATGATACTCCAAAATTACCATCTCTTTTAAGGGTCTGAGCAGGTGGTGGAGCGGGTTAAGGCGTACCTGTTATGCCAGTTGCTGGAAGGCTTCTGTGCTGGCTAGGGTTCGAGTCTCCTGGTGGGAAAGTGTTCTAAAGTTGTATACTTCACTCTCGTGTTTAGGAGAGTTGTGCCTTAAGCATAGACACTGTGTCTTCCCATATTAACAGGGACTTGATGAAATGAACGTATAAATGACCCCTCACTTGCTCTAGTGCTCTTGGGAGGTGGTGATCTTTGGGGTATATGATACTCCGAAATTACCATCTCTTTTAAGGGTCTGAGCAGGTGGTGGAGCGGGTTAAGGCGTACCTGTTATGCCAGTTGCTGGAAGGCTTCTGTGCTGGCTAGGGTTCGAGTCTCCTGGTGGGAAAGTGTTCTAAAGTTGTATACTTCACTCTCGTGTTTAGGAGAGTTGTGCCATATATATATATATATATATATATATATATATATATATATATATATATATATATATATATATATATATATGTGTGTGTGTGTGTGTGTGTGGTTAGGTAGGTTAGGTTAGGTAGATGAAAAACAATTAATTCATGAAAACTTGGCTTATTAGGCAAATCGGGCCTTGCATAGTAGGCTGAGAAGTGCATTCTGGCTACTAGGTACGACATTATATATATATATATATATATATATATATATATATATATATATATATATATATATATATATATGTCGTACCTAGTAGCCAGAACGCACTTCTCAGCCTACTATGCAGAATCAACCTATAACCTAACCTATATATATATGTCGTACCTAGTAGCCAGAATGCACTTCTCAGCCTACTATGCAAGGCCCGATTTGCCTAATAAGCCAAGTTTTCATGAATTAATTGTTTTTCATCTACCTAACCTAACCTAACTTTTTCGACTACCAAACCTAACCTATAGAGATAGGTTAGGTTAGGTAGGGTTGGTTAGGTTCGGTCATATCTACGTTAATTTTAACTCCAATAAAAACAAATTGACCTCATACATAATGAAATGGGTAGCTTTATCATTTCATAAGAAAAAAATTAAGAAAAAATATATTAATTCAGGAAAACTTGGCTTATTAGGCAAATCGGGCCTTGCATAGTAGGCTGAGAAGTGCGTTCTGGCTACTAGGTACGACATATATATATATATATATATATATATATATATATATATATATATATATATATATATATATATATATATATATATATTTTTTATATATATACTAGAGGTGATATATATATATATATATATAAATGCTTTATATATCTATAGTACGGCGAGCAAAAATGAACTGTATAATCTATAATCGACATGGCTACCCTTCGTTGCTGAGGTGTAAACAGGACCGTCTCAGCAATAACAAAGGGGCTACAAATGACAACTCTACACCCTCTGAACTGGGTACACATTTGGGTGCAGAACTTAATCCAAGACAGTTCAATGTGTTCCTGCACAAATTAATAATGTGCAGCCCTACTCTAGCTGATGAAGCTCTAGTCTGTTATGCTTATGACATTTATGTTGTTGCAAATTTGCAAATACTCAAACACGATGGTAAGCCCTACTTGATTCACCTCTATTTCAGGCATTGAATGCGGTCTTATTATCTCTATATCTAAATTCAGAGATTTTCATCTCCAAAAAAGAAACTACTGTCCCTCTAGCTTTTAAAGTCAGCAACCAAAAGACTGAGACGTGGGCAGCAGGAGTACCGAGGACTTGTTATCAACAGTGACAAAGTAAACGACTTACCTCATAAGTTAAGAGAAAGGCTTAAACCATTGAAAACGCTTGTAATAATATTGGTAACAATGTTAAATATGTTAAACTATGTTAGATGATATTCCCAGTTGATTATCATGCCTTGCAACTAATTATCGTCGCCTCTTATTTTAAACAAACTTGAATACAGAATGAAGCTATGAGGATGATTCTTAGTACCCGAAGATCCACAAGAACCATTAAAATGAGGGAAGACCTAGCTACCAACCATAGTATAGAGAATCATGCAAGTCAACACCACCTTTTGCATTTAAATCATGATACTTAAATGCAACTATCTATATCTCCAACATTGCTTTGGGACGAATAATTTTATCCAGTAAATGCTTTATTGAGTGGTACCAACATACAAACTCTCCTCTATACAAATGGCTGAGTAATACTGCCTACAATCTCATCAAAATGAACATACCATTTAAAATGTAATATCAATGTCAGGTTAAGTAACTGGCTGAAGTCTACACAACTGGAAGTAGATGCAATACGACTAGCTGCCAGTACACTAAAAAATACAGGTGGAAAAATATTTTGTCATTCAAAGTGTGTTCTTGAAGGACTTGAAAACTTTTGTTGCAAGATCGACAACAAAAAACCTCATAATAGCAATTATAGATAGCCTGCTCGCTGCACAAAATAAAGGGTTTACAATCTAGTGTGGATACCATCTTACATATAGCTGCATAAATGCACATGTTCCTATATACGATAATAAAAAAGTTATATTTATCTTTCTGAGAGAGCGAACTTTCCCTTTGGAGACATATCAAATCCCCTTTTAAACACCATGAGAGACCAGAAAGTTAAACCCCGTACGTTAAGAGGGAAGATGTTATCTTGGCCCAATAGTATTTATAGATGTGTAAACAAAGCTCTGACTTCGTCACATTACATACTGAATCAAGAGGTTTGTAATATTGAATTAACTCGTCAATGGCTTCACATATTATTTGTTAGGTATTCCAAAAAACAAAGTTTCCTGAACACAGTGTCCGACTGTATTCTGACCAAGAACTCCATCATTCATTTATATCTACCTTGAATGTGTGTGTGTGTGTGTGTTCACCTAGATTTGACAGTTGGATCAAACCTTTTACACAAAGACTCTGTTATCGTGATTTTCGTATTATAATTGACATTTAAAATCATGTATTGGTTTAGTTTCAATCATTTATTTATCTTAACAAGTTCTACTTATTGATAAATCAAACATTAAAGAAATTCTTTCTGTGATCTGTGTGTTTAGTTCCAGCCATATGCGTGCTTGCATGAGTGGAATGGGGAAGGGATCTATGAGGAGAAAGCGTCAAGACATTACGACTATATAGCCCTGGGAAGGGGTCAGGATAAGGATTTGGGATGGGACGGGAGGAAGGAATGGTGCTCTACCAAACAGGGAAATCATACTAGAACAGCTTGCTGAGCTGGGAATACAAGGAAAATGGCTGAAATGGATAAAGGGCTAGTTGTCTAATCGAACAGCATATGTGTTGTTTAATGGTGTTAAAAGCACAGAGAGCAAACACTTTGAACTGGGAACTCCACAAGGAGGGGTCCTCAGTCCCTTGTTGTTCAACGTTCTGATGCATAAACTTATTAAAGATCTTCCAACTAATAATGAAGACACTCATTTGTTATGCTGATGATATATGTTTACAGGCTGCCAACGAGCCTAGAATGCAAGTTCTGCTCGATGCTTTTGCTACTAGAGCTGAGGAATGTGGCCTCCTTATCTCTGTACAGAAAACTCGTGCCCTCATTCCATGTGGTATTTCACCAGCCAATTACCATATAGATGGGCGAGCACTTGAGAACTGCGAGTCTTACAGATACCTTGGTGTCCCCATTAACGACCCTGGATACCTTTCTTCTCTCAAGAGGAGACTTTGGGAGAGATTAAAGCCCTTGCGGGTCCTTGTTGGTGTCAATCATGGACTTAACGTGAGACTTGCTAGAATGTTTTATGTATCATTTATACGGTCTGTGATTGACTACAATGCTCTACATCTCACACTGTATACTGACAAAGAGCTGAAATCTCTTGAAACCTTGCAAAATGAAGCTATGCGTCTCATCCTTGGGGCTCCAAAGTCCACGAGAATAGTTAATATGAGGACTGAGTTAAAATTACCTACCATAAGTGAGAGAATTTTGTCTATTAGCACAGTTTTCGACGTGAAGGCATTGATTAGATCTCGGCAACACATGAAGTTTCAAGCTAAACTTTCTAATATGCTGCACTCACCTGTGGTCTGTAGAAGAAGGGCGAAATCTGATTATGTATTTTGGTTCTACAAGGTAGCCAACTCCGGGATATATCAGTTGATTTTGTAAATGCGCCCAAGAAAGATAGTGTGCACACTACATTATTAAAACAGTTAACACTGAAAAGCATCACTGAAAGTACTCAGGGTATGGGTAACGATGTGTATCAGTGCTATACCGACGGCTCTGTAGAAGAAGGTGGACGATGTACCGGATGTGCATGTAACATATTTGAACAATCTTCTCTCGTACATACAGCAATGAAGCGCGTCAATGACTGGGCAAGTACAACTCAAACCGAACTTGCAGGCATATACCTTGCAACTGAATTTTTAAAAGACAAAGACAGTAGACTTATATACTGTGACTCGCAGAGTGCACTCCTGGCATTGAACGCACATAGTAGTGACACCCAGAAAATAGTCAGTGATATTCGAATGAATGTTTTAGCTGCTGAAGAAAAGAGATTTGAAATTAAATTCCTATGGATACCATCACGTTGGCATCTCAAGGCATGACACTGTTGATATGCTTGCTAAAACAGCCTGCAGAAAACCAGTGGTTGAAATTAATATGGGTGTTTCATTAGCAGTGACAAAGAGAATACTTAAACAAATATCTAATGAAGATCTCACCGACCTAACAAATTCACAAAGACCTGAAAGTTGCAGCATTAAATATTATGATAGATATCGTGAGGAGACATTCACATATGGGACTAATAGAACAAGAACCCGGCAATGTGATGTTATAGTAGCCAGAATACGCCTGGCTGGGATATAGACTTATCTGGCAGCTTTCTCAAAACCCAAATGTCGAGTACACAATGTGTCAATTTTGTGAAAGAGAAAACATGCACTCCCTTGAACATTATATTGTAGAATGTCCCATATTGACTGACTTTCGCCCTCCTGGGCTAAGGTATGCTGAGCTCTGTAACTACTATATGAGTACTGGAACACTTGATGATATATTGAACTTGTACCCTAGATTGACCAAGTAATGTATCAATTATACAACGAATGTATGTGATGTAACTATATAACCTGAGCTTGAAAAACACAAAACACCTTAACACTTTCGCCCGGGCATGACGCAGCATTGCGTCATCCGTTTACTGGCGGTAATACCGGGGATGACGCAGCATTGCGTCATCCACTTTAAATAATCGCCAAAAATCAGGTTTTTATCCGATTTTTTTGGGACTAGTTTTAAAATGTGCGCCGATGTCTTCCTATTTTCTTTGTTGAGCCTCGTGGCCCTCAGGTGGCTTGGCACACGCCGTGGGCCCATTGTTTTCGCTCCACTGCTGTGACTAATGTCGCCTCCCCTCGCATCTCAAACGTGTGAACATTTCGGCTATTTTCCGTGGCTATATTTCTTACTGCGGCTTTAGAAACTATCTACCCTTACTCCACGATGGATAGTGATCATGAACAAGGCCCTTCCAGGAAGAAAATTGCGAAAGAAAGGCTTGAAAAGGGAGGGAATTGGGAGTGTAGGTGGAAGGCGTCTGAGCACTCACTCCCGGCTAACGCGTGGCCCGTCTTCAACTCGTCGGCGGTTGGAGCGTGACCAGGTTTTATATTTTATATGCTAATGTTCCTCTAGAGAATTCTATTGCGAACCCATTGAGACCAAAATGAAAGACCTAGGACAAAAATTGAGGTGACCAGAGTGAAAATAGTGAAAACATTTTATCGCGTTTGCGCGCTCCTGGGTAACTCGTTCGCACTTTCTCTGTTTGCTGCGGGTAATTAGCCGGGCTTTTGGAGTTTATATGCATTTAGTGCTGTAGAGAATTCTATTGCGAACACAATGATACCAAATTTAATCTCGTAGGACGAGAATTAAGGTGACAAAGTTGAAAAGAGTATACACTTTTCAGAATTTATGCTCGCTCCCGTGACACCCTGGGTCCCATATCGCACTATTGAGGGGTGGCGTGCGGGGTGAGCGAAAGTGTTAATCACCTTCAGTGATTAAGTGCTTAATTGCACACTAGTTTCTCTATCAGTTATCGCACCCTGTCAGAGTAAAAGACTCATGCATACACACATGTATGTGTATGCATGTGTGTTTATATATGTATGTATATATATTATTAAATATGACCGAAAAAGTAAGATTAATAATTCTAACACGAATTTTCTCAATCTTTCGTACATTACGCTTCACTGTTGGAGGTAAATCAAAAATCACTTCTCCAAAATTCATTTTTATTTCATTTTAAATAAAAATGAATTTTGGAGAAGTGATTTTTGATTTACCTCCAACAGTGAAGCGTAATGTACGAAAGATTGAGAAAATTCGTGTTAGAATTATTAATCTTACTTTTTCGGTCATATTTAATAATATATGTCTACAGGAAAGACTGCTACCAAAATATACTAATAGTATGTATATATGTATATGTACTATATGTACGGATATGTGTTTGTGTGTATATGTATGTGCATAAAGTATATGTGGAAGCTGATGAGAATTCCATTTCACCTTTGTAAATGCACATTAATGACACTATGTAAAAGACACATCGAACACTTTGTGTAGGGCATACGTAAATCTGTGTATTTATGTATCTACGTATGTAGCTTAGCCTAGCATTTTAAAAGCACCGAATCACCTTCTGTGGTTGAGTGTTCAATAAACCCCTGAACTATATGTTTAACACATCTCTAACCCTGTCCATGGAGGACAGAAGAAAATGTATATATGCTGGTTAGCATTGTAAATGTCTGGCCACGTCTGTGGTAGAAAATAATAATAATAATAAAATACTTGGACGGTCGGGGATTAAACACCGACATGCATAAAGCGAAACCGTCGCTCTACCGTCCAGCCGAAGTGGAAACGTTTGTGGATGTGTTGTTTAGTTTAATATTCGGATTGGTGTTTATGTGTAGTTATTTCTGATTCACTTAATTCTCCAAACCGGTAGATTTCCAGCGGTGAGATTCTTGGCTGATGCTGCCCCAAGTGCATAGAACATTAATTGTTCAGAAGTTGATCTGATGATAAAAAAATTGCAAAGTGTCTAGTTTAAAATAATAATTAACAATCGCATCTTGACGAGAACTTCGAACACTTTTATATAAATGGATATATTGATGTTAGAAAAGTGAAGCATAATGAACATTTGGGCGGTGTGGCATTAGTACCCATGAACTGATTAGCATTTCTGGTGATTACTATTCACCAGTTACGGTGCTTGGTCACTGACCCTTGGCAGTGTTGCCCCCTCACTGCTGGTGCTGGCCACCACTGTGTCGGCCTCTCTGGTAATTCTAACTCAACAACGCTCGTTTATCTTGGTGTCGTTCATGTTGACTCATTTCCTTCATAGTTAATTAAAAAAAAACCTTTACCGACACAGTAAAGAACCCGCGAGAAAGTGTTACTCGACAAACTCTTGACAATTTGTCATGTCTATTATCTTCACACACAGAGTGAAGGGGTTTATTTAAGTTGTAAACACCACGGCGAATAAGTAAATACAGAGAGGTCACGGTAACAATCATAAGTGTATTCTGTAGCCTTCCTGATTATGCCAAGATACAGTTACTGTAGTATGGCCTTTTTTTTTTGAGTGAAGAGGATGGAGAGGCACAGGTGAAGGGAAGTGTAGAAGTGGGAAATACAGTGAGAGGTATGAAAGCAGGCGGGCTGTCCGCCTTGCTGACACGATGTGTGGGTGTTGGCAGCTAAGCTAAGCTGGCTCCCTCTTGTGTGAAAGCTGTGAGAGGGGTCTTCACATGTATTTCAGCATATATAACATGTAGTTCTGTTTAAGGCTATTCATATTATTATTATTTATTGATTTATATATATATATATATATATATATATATATATATATATATATATATATATATATATATATATATATATATATATATTGGTAACAGTCTTTCTTGTAAACATATGTTAAATATGACCGAAAAAGTAAGATTAATAATTCTAACACAAAATTTCTCAATATTTCTTATGTTTCTATTTACTGTTGATGGTAATTGAAAAATCAATTCTCCAAAATTCCGTTTCATTTCTAGTCTGACGCGACACTTGAACGCGTTTCGTAATAACTTATTATATTTTCAAAGACTTTAGTTTACACACACACAACTATAACCTGCAAACACTAAACAGTTTTACTATGCTAATTTTTAAACAGCTTTTCTCTTATATACTCGCATTTGGGTGAGGTGATATGTTACAACAGTTTTGGATGAGGTGAACAAACTTTCAACATAAGACAGAACACGGTTCAATGGGTATAGATGAAAGGGAAGAATGGAAGTAACTGCAAAGGGCCTATTGGCCCATACTTCCTCCTGATGCTTCTATATTGGTACGGAATCTTGAAGTGGGTAGAATATAGTTGTGCATTAATTGGCTGTTGATTGCTGGTGTTGACTTTTTGATGGGTAGTGCCTCGCAGATGTCAAGCCACCTGCTATCGCTGTATCGATGATTTCTGTGTTGTTTGTTAAGACTTCTCTGGTTGTGGGAAGAGATTATATGTTCCTTAATGGAGCCCTGGTGCTTATGCATTGTTAATCGCCTGGAAAGAGATGTTGTTGTCTTGCCTATATATTGAGTCTTTGGAGCTTACGGTCCCCAAGAGGGCATTTGAAGGCATAGACGACGTTGGTCTCATTTAAAGCGTTCTGCTTTGTGTCTGGAGAGTTTCTCATGAGTAGATTGGCCGTTTTTTTGGTTTTATAGTAAATCGTCATTTGTATCTTCAGATTTTTGTCTGTAGGGATAACGTTCCTATTAACAATATCTTTCAGGACCCTTTCCTCCGTTTTATGAGCTGTGGAAAAGAAGTTCCTGTAAAATAGTCTAATAGGGGGTACAGGTGTTGTGTTAGTTGTCTCTTCAGAGGTTGCATAGCGTTTCACTTTCCTTCTTATGATGTTTTCAACGAAACCATTGGAGAAGCCGTTGTTGACTAGGACCTGCCTTACCCTACAGAGTTCTTCATCGACTTGCTTCCATTCTGAGCTGTGGCTGAGAGCACGGTCGACGTAAGCGTTGACAACACTTCTCTTTTACCTGTCCGGGCAGTCACTGTTGGCATTGAGGCACATTCCTATGTTTGTTTCCTTAGTGTAGACTGCAGTGTGGAAACCTCCGCTCCTTTCCATGACTGTTACATCTAGAAAGGGCAGCTTCCCATCATTCTCCGTCACGTAAGTGAAACTCAACACAGAATTCTGCTCGAATGCCTCCTCAGCTCCTGCAGATGTCTGACATCAGGTACCTGTGTAAAAATGTCGTCAACATACTTGCAGTATATGGCCGGTTTCAAGTTCATGACAACTAATACCTTCTGTTCGATGGTACCCATGTAGAAGTTCGCAAAAAGGACACCTAGGGGAGAACCCATCTCCCTGGAGTCTGGGAGGGAAGGTGGTAGTCTGGGAGGGGTGGTGGTAGTCTGGGAGGGGTGGTGGTAGTCTGGGAGGGGTGGTGGTGGTCTAGGAGGGGTGGTGGTGGTCTGGGAGGGGTGGTGGTAGTCTGGGAGGGGTGGTGAAAGTCTGGGAGGGGAGGTGGTAGTCTGGGAGGGGTGGTGGTAATCTAGGAGGGGTGGTGGTAGTCTGGGAGGGGTAGTGGTAGTCTGGGAGGGGAGGTGGTAGTCTGGGAGGGGTGGTGGAAGTCTGGGAGGGGTGGTGGTGGTCTAGGAGGGGTGGTGGTAGTCTAGGAGGGGTGGTGGTAGTCTGGGAGGGGTGGTGAAAGTCTGGGAGGGAAGGTGGTAGTCTGGGAGGGGTGGTGAAAGTCTGGGAGGGGAGGTGGTAGTCTGGGAGAGGTGGTGGTAGTCTGGGAGGGGTGGTGGAAGTCTGGGAGGGGTGGTGGTGGTCTAGGAGGGGTGGTGGTAGTCTAGGAGGGGTGGTGGTAGTCTGGGAGGGGTGGTGAAAGTCTGGGAGGGAAGGTGGTAGTCTGGGAGGGGTGGTGAAAGTCTGGGAGGGGAGGTGGTAGTCTGGGAGGGGTGGTGGTAGTCTGGGAGGGGTGGTGATAGTCTGGGAGGGGTGGTGAAAGTCTGGGAGGGGAGGTGGTAGTCTGGGAGGGGTAGTGGTGGTAGTCTGGGAGGGGTGGTGATAGTCTAGGAGGGGAGGTGGTAGTCTGGGAGGGGTGGTGGTGGTCTGGGAGGGGTGGTGGTGGTCTGGAAGGGGTGGTGGTGGTCTGGGAGGGGTGGTGGTAGTCTGGGAGGGATGGTGATAGTCTGGGAGGGGTGGTGGTAGTCTGGGAGGGGTGGTGGTAGTCTGGGAGGGGTGGTGGTAGTCTGGGAGGGGTGGTGGTAGTCTGGGAGGGGTGGTGGTAGTCTAGGAGGGGAGGTGGTAGTCTGGGAGGGGTGGTGGTAGTCTGGGAGGGATGGTGATAGTCTGGGAGGGGTGGTGGTAGTCTGGGAGGGGTGGTGGTAGTCTGGGAGGGGTGGTGGTAGTCTGGGAGGGGTGGTGATAGTCTGGGAGGGGTGGTGGTAGTCTAGGAGGGGTGGTGGTAGTCTGGGAGGGGTGGTGGTAGTCTGGGAGGGGTGGTGATAGTCTGGGAGGGGTGGTGGTAGTCTGGGAGGGGGGTGGTGGTCTGGGGGGGGGGGTGGTTGTCTGGGTGGGGGGGTGGTGGTCTGGGTGGGGTGGTGGTAGTCTGGGAGGGGTGGTGGTAGTCTGGGAGGGGTGGTGGTAGTCTGGGAGGGATGGTGGTAGTCTGGGAGGGGTGGTGGTAGTCTGGGAGGGGTGGTGGTAGTCTGGGAGGGGTGGTGGTAGTCTGGGAGGGGTGGTGGTAGTCTGGGAGGGGTGGTGGTAGTCTGGGAGGGGTGGTGGTAGTCTGGGAGGGGTGGTGGTAGTCTGGGAGGGGTGGTGGTAGTCTGGGAGGGGGTGGTGTCTGGGAGGGGTGGTGGTAGTCTGGGAGGGGTGGTGGTAGTCTGGGAGGGGTGGTGGTAGTCTGGGAGGGGTGGTGATAGTCTGGGAGGGGTGGTGGTGATAGTCTGGGAAGGGTGGTGGTAGTTAGGAGGAGTGGTGGTAGTCTAGGAGGGGTGGTGGTAGTCTAGGAGGGGTGGTGGTAGTCTAGGAGGGGTGGTGGTAGTCTGGGAGGGGTGGTGGTAGTCTAGGAGGGGTGGTGGTGGTAGTCTGGGAGGGGGGGTGATAGTCTGGGAGGGGTGGTAGTGATAGTCTGGGAAGGGTGGTGGTAGTCTAGGAGGAGTGGTGGTAGTCTAGGAGGGGTGGTGGTAGTCTGGGAGGGGTGGTGGTAGTCTGGGAGGGGTGGTGGTAGTCTGGGAGGGGTGGTGGTAGTCTGGGAGGGGTGGTGGTAGTCTGGGAGGGGTGGTGGTAGTCTGGGAGGGGTGGTGATAGTCTGGGAGGGGTGGTGGTGATAGTCTGGGAAGGGTGGTGGTAGTTAGGAGGAGTGGTGGTAGTCTAGGAGGAGTGGTGGTAGTCTAGGAGGGGTGGTGGTAGTCTAGGAGGGGTGGTGGTAGTCTGGGAGGGGTGGTGGTAGTCTAGGAGGGGTGGTGGTGGTAGTCTGGGAGGGGGGGTGATAGTCTGGGAGGGGTGGTGGTGATAGTCTGGGAAGGGTGGTGGTAGTCTAGGAGGAGTGGTGGTAGTCTAGGAGGGGTGGTGGTAGTCTGGGAGGGGTGGTGGTAGTCTGGGAGGGGTGGTGGTAGTCTGGGAGGGGTGGTGGTGGTAGTCTAGGAGGGGTGGTGGTAGTCTAGGAGGGGTGGTGGTAGTCTGGGAGGGGTGGTGGTAGTCTGGGAGGGGTGGTGGTAGTCTAGGAGAGGTGGTGGTGGTAGTCTGGGAGGAGTACTTACCTATCAATGTATACGAGAGAAGTGAGGGCGTGGAGGAAGTGGGTCTCCACCCACTGTGTGTACACACCTTCCGCCCTCTACTGTGTCATATACAATGCCTCTTCATTATTCTCTTGTACTAATCTACGTTATCTGCAGCGCTCCTACCATTATCTTTGCTATTTTAATATAGAACTTTCTATATTTCTTTTCTGTAGCTAATTTGGCAAATTAATAGTAATATTAATGTTAGATGACGAAAGCTTGAGATTAGCAAGACATTACCACGTCACGCCACTTTAAGGTCTGGCAGAGAGGAAGTCTTACTCTCCCTGGCATACAACCTGACCAAATACGGCCACCAGCTCACGCGAGGCACACATTGGGATGAATGCTTTACAGCGTGCCGGTGCGACCCTCCGCTACAATATTGTAAAGCAATAACAAATGAGGAAGTGTGGCAGTATTAAAGTGAGATGTGGAGGTCGCTGGTGTGGACCCCTTCCAGGGCTCCTGCTGCTGCGAGGAGGCGCGCCTCCTGGTGCTGCCTCCTACTCTCACCTCCACCCAGGAATAATGTGTTATCTTCCAAATTTGGTAGCCGTGGGTTAGAAAGGATAATAAAATAAGTAATCACTCTAACAAAATTGGCAGAAATATCAGTCAATATTCCACGCAGGTATGAAAAGGTGATAAAAAGTTCCTTTTCGTCATATCTCAGAAAGTCTCGTGTATACATAAGTTGCCATGGGTTACCCCCTCCACGGTTTTCTGAATTTGTATAAGAATATTATTAAGGAAAAATTCCTAGTTGACCTGGATCTTAAACCCGACGTGTACCGTATGTCTGTTGCACGTTCCTGAGGAAGAACTTTTGCTAAAAATTAAGTTTTTGAGTGAAAACTGTTTTTATTCAAATGAACTTTGGAGAGATAAACTTCTTTCTTAGGTGACGATATTTTGAGGCAATGGAATGACTCGAACCTGCGTTCTGGTGAATCCCAAACACCTACACTAATCGACTCAGCCACGATGGTACAAAAGTCGACCAACCCGGAACTCTACTGAACTCACTGGGAGGTTTGGAGGCCTCAAACCGGAGCCCAACCAGAGCTTTAGAGTCGACCCGACCACACCCTGGCCTGCGGTGTGGTGTTCACACTCTCAGATCACAAAGCAACCACAATGGTGGGATACTTCCCAGTGAATTTAGTAGAGTTCCGGGTTGGTCGACTTTTGTACCATCGTGGCTGAGTCGGTTAGGGCAGGTGTCTGTGATTCATCAGAACTCACGTTCCAGTCATTCCAGTGTCTCTAAACTTATGTGTGTGTGTGTGTGTGTGTGTGTGTGTGTGTGTGTGTGTGTGTGTGTGTGTGTGTGTGTGTGTGTGTGTGTGTGTGTGTGTGTAAATCACGAAAATTAACACGTGATGAAAAATGTGACAGTGTCAGACCACGAAGGAAGAATCGAAAAAGGAATTTCCTTAAGTTCTTTCGTATTTAATAAAACATCTTCAGAAGAGTGAATCTTTATTTTGAGCCATCTTTCTGAAGATGTATTATTAAATACGAAAGTATTTAAGGAAATTCCTGTTTCAATTCTTCCTTCGTGGTCTGACAGTCATATATATATATATATATATATATATATATATATATATATATATATATATATATATATATATATATATATATATATATATATATATATATATATATATATTATATATATATATATATATATATATATATATATATATATATATATATATATATATATATATATATATATATATATATATATATATATATATATATATATATATATATATATATATATATATTATATATATATATATATAATATGTCGTACCTAGTAGCCAGAACGCACTTCTCTGCCTACTATGCAAGGCCCGATTTGCCTAATAAGCCAAGTTTTCTAGGTAGCCGAAAAGGTTAGGTTAGGTTAGGTAGGGTTGGTTAGGTTCGGTCATATATCTACGTTAATTTAACTCCAATAAAAAAAAATTGACCTCATACATAATGAAATGGGTAGCTTAATCATTTCATAAGAAAAAAATTAGAGAAAATATATTAATTCAGGAAAACTTGGCTTATTAGGCAAATCGGGCCTTGCATAGTAGGCTGAGAAGTGCGTTCTGGCTACTAGGTACGACATATATATATATATATATATATATATATATATATATATATATATATATATATATATATATATATATATATATATATATATATATATATATATATATCCTATTGATGATACTATTTCAGTTCTTTAGTGTGACTTGTTTTTCTTGTAAATTTGTCCTTTTTTTGACGCTGGGAATTTGCAGCGACATCGTCGTCATCTTGTCCCATCAGCCATATATTTTCAACTCGTAAACTGAAAAAGTTTCTTCTGAGGCCTCTGTGACTCACTTGTCTCTAGTTAACATTTTTGTCCCCTCGCCTCCTGCTCCCCACTTTGAACATTTTGTGTCTGTATTTGGTCAATATAAGGTAAATTTGCTCATTTGTTGCTTCGTCGGCTGGGAATCAAACCCGGACCATAAGAACTGTGATCCCCTAGCGCTGAGGGCGTGAGGACATGTCTGTGTGGGTGTCTTTACTACTTCTGTCTGCAGAATCGAGCTATTAGCTCTTGGACCCCGCCTTTCTAACCAATGTATTTTGTTTCTTCAATTATGGCGACTACATAAATGAATTTCTCTCTAACACACACTCACACACACACATACACATATTCCCAGGAAGCATCCCGTAGTAGCTGTCTAGCTCCCAGGTACCTATTTTCTGCTAGGTGAACTGAGGCATCAGGGTGAAAAAAATTGCCCATTTGGTTCTATCTCGACCGAGAATCGATCCCGGACCCTTAGGACAACGATCCCCGAGCACTATCCACTCAGCCATGAGGCTCCCCTAACCTTATGTGTGTCTGTTTAGAAAGTGAATTTTGTGTTCAATTTACATGAAGTTTAGAAGAGTTTAGTGGTTATATTACGGATATATTTATTTAATTACAAATATCACATAAAACAAAACTTTTGAGAACCTTGAAATCGCGTGTTAAAATAGGCAGTTGGCTGCTCACCCTCTCTGCTTCCACAGCCTAGCGAGTCGTGAGAGGGGGAGGCTGACTGTGAAGGGGTCTGCCTCACCATCTCCCTTCATCATACCATTCCCCTTCAGCTCCCATCAATCCTCTCTTCCCCTCCCATCCGTCCTACTCTCACTTCTGTACCCGAGCGGTGCGAGGGCTGCGGAGGCCTGATAACACTGATCAACTGAGGGGGAAAGAGGTGGTGGAAATGTAGATGTGGGCTGGGCTGTGCTTGGAGGTGGGGTGTGGGCGTGGGTGTTCTGGGCGGTGTGGTGGGGTTGCTTGGAGGTGGAGTGTAGCTGGGTCGTGGTGTGGGTGTGGTGGTGGATTCAGGGTACCTGAAGAGTGTGTGGGTGGGGCAAGGTGAGTGGGAAGTGCTGGAAAGATTACGCCATGAGACGCCCAGCTTCCACAGCTGTGGCTCAGGAGTCTGGCACTACTCGAAGACAATCAAACCCCATAATACATAATTCCAAGATAAAATATAGTCCAGTAAACCCCTACGAAAACAATGTCCCTGTGAATATAACACAAAGGCATATATATTCCTTAATAGTATGCATGAATGCTACAAAGCATTCATATATGGCCAGAAAGTCCCAAAGCTCGCAGCTTCCTAGAATAGAAAGCAAGCGTAGCTACCTCGAGCCGGCGGTTGAGCGGACAGAACACTGAACAAATCTTGCAATAGTCGCTGAAATTAAGAGAGCTGTGAGGTACTTACCAATCAGGGAAGAGTCATCAAGTTTCTGTGGATCCCCTCCCATGTTGGAATATGTGGAAATGAACGAGCAGATGTGCTGGCTGCTGAAGGCGCTGAAGGAGACCATATTGAATACTTCATACCCAAGACTCTACTACAAATTAGAAGTATTGTCAGGCAACATTTCATCTTGGAAGATCGACAGCAAGAACCTCATACTCCCAATTATAAATGACCTAATTGATGCACAGAGTAAAGGGTCTCGAATCTCCTTTGTATGGATACCTTCACACATAAATATAACCCATCATAATGAGACAGACATTGCAGCCAAATTAGCGTGTAACAAGTTTGAAGTTGAATTAGATCTAGGTATCCCCATCTCTGCTGTCAAAACTGTATTGGTCCAAACATTCAGATCTGATAGGAAAGAACTTACTGACTCCCAACGACCTGAAAGTACTAGTATAAAAAGCTATGATTTGTTCAGATCTGAAACCTACATCTATGGACAGCACAAAACGTCCACTAGACTGTGCGACACAGTGGTTGCCAGGATCAGGTTGGGTTACCGTTACCTGTGGCAGGTGGCTGCAGGTGACGGGTCTCCCAATCCTGAGCACTCCAGTTGCAAACTCTGTGAGCAGGAACTACGGCATGATCTCCCGCACTACATTACTGAATGCCCAGTTATTAGACCTTTCAGACCAGTTGGCATGAGGTACCTGGAGCTTTGCAATTACTTTATTCACTCTCGTATTCTTGAAGATATCCTCACAGTATACCCAAAATTTGCCAGTGCAGGCTATTAAACATATGGCTCTGTATGACTAACCATCCTGCGAGATGGGGACTTGTATTACCACTGCTACCTTATTCACTCTTGTGTTGTTGATACCCTCAAAATGCATCCGGAGTCTGCCAGTGTAGACCGCTTATCACATGCCTCTGTATGACTAACCATCCTGTGTGATGGGGATTTTTTAGCATCACCTAGTTAGCTTTTTTGACACACTGTACTCCACTTCATATAGTCTAGGGTAGCTGCACTAATGCAGATGTACCTCATATCTTAATAAAAAAAAAAAAAAAAGTCAGGCAACATCACCGTGACAATGTAACTGAGGAAAGGAGGATAGAAGCACAAACTAGTGAATCTATACGATGGTACAACATGGTTGCAGCTGGCAATCCCAATCGTTATGGCCGAAGAGGAGGAGGACGAGGGAGGGAATCAGTAATAGCAAGAATCCGTCTTGGATACAAATATCCTTGGAGGTATGGAATGGTAACAACAGTTGATCAGCAGAGTTGCAGAATCTGTGGTGAGAGTGATGGACACCGCCTTGACCACTATCTACGTGAATGTGAACACCTGAGAGATATCAGAAATATGTGTAGAATAATAAACCCCACATTGTTTGAGTTAGGAAAACACTATTTGTCAAATATTGATACTGTTCTTAAAAGATTTCCCCATTTTGCACCCGCAAGATAACGTAAGCTTTCAAGGGTTGATAGATGTTAATCTTCTTGTTTGAGGAGCTGTTCACTTGAGACAGTTAAGCAAGTCCCAGCTGTGTCTGGGTACAAGTGACAGGATGAACAACCCAGCGGGTTTTCTTCCTATTGGGGAGTGTTGTACATGCTGCTATGGCGGTGTGTCCACTCACAAGATGAGTGGCGCTGCCCAATAAACTCGCCCCTCGGGGCAAAATTTAAAAAAGAACACTGAACGCGTGATCCTGTGCTCGATCCCGGGCGCCGGCGAGAAACAATGGGCAGAGTTTCTTTTACCCTGATGCCCCTGTTACATAGCAGTAAATAGGTACCTGGGAGTTTGTCAGCTGTCACGGGCTGCTTCCTGGGAGGGAAGGCCTGGCCGAGGACCGGGCCGCGGGGACACTAAAGCTCCGAAATCATCTCAAGATAACCTCGCACATATACAGCGTTTCAGCAAGGCGAACATTATAACTCAAAATCAAATGTTTTATTCACATTAAAAACATCTTCCTTATTAAGACTACTCAATAGCTCGGTCAATAGCTTCGGCCTCACACACGTGGGGTCCACGGTTCGAGTCTCCTAGAGCCCAGGTGAATGGAATGGAGTTTTATTCACAAATATTTGTATATAAATAGTTGAGTTTACATAAATTTTCATTATTTATCTAAGAGAGTCACAATAAGAGCACAACATGTAATATATATAATTATATACTGTAAACTCAAACATTCAGGTTTAAAAACTTTATTTATAAGATGTCAAATTTTGATTCAGAAACTGTTCATAACAACTTATACAAGTCATTACAATTATGGCTGAACTAAACATATATACAGTAATCTAAGTCAAAGTTACAGTTTTGGCATAAAGTTTTTTTTTCTTTATTTAATAAAATACAATATAAATCATATATACATAAGTTTTACAAGGCAATACTACATTACATATACAGTAGTATAATTCTCAGTAAACAAGTGTTTCATTATCACAGAACATGAACTTTAAACCCCTAAATGTTATTTTTATTTTTTTTAAATGATTTACAATATTGGAGATTATATTTACATTAATTTACAGGGGAAATTATTACATTTATATACATTTTATATAATTCTCAGTAAACCTATTTTCCACATCATCAACTGAAAAGTGATATATAGTGAACAAATAGTCAGACTGTACTACTCCCCATGTTATAACTGGCTCTTCACCTGCACCTCTCCACCCCTTCACCCTCGGACACCAGGGAGGAGAGCGGTGAGTGAGGCAGCGTGTGCAGGCTGTGAGTGGAATGGAGGAGGGAAGGGTGTATGAGTAATGAAGGAATGTGTAAATGAGTGTGTGTGTTTTTTAGGCGGGAATGAGTTAACAGGTTAGGGAGGTATGGATGACGAAGAGTGAGAGAGAGCAGGGTGAGAGAGAGCAGGGTGAGGGAGGAAGGGGTGAGAGAGAGCAGGGTGAGGGAGAGCAGGGTGAGGGAGGAAGGGGTGAGAGAGAGCAGGGTGAGGGAGGAAGGGGTGAGAGAGAGCAGGGTGAGGGAGCAGGGTGAAGGAGGAAGGGGTGAGAGAGAGCAGGGTGAAGGAGGAAGGGGTGAGAGAGAGCAGGGTGAGGGAGCAGGGTGAGGGAGGAAGGGGTGAGAGAGAGCAGGGTGAGGGAGCAGGGTGAAGTAGGAAGGGGTGAGAGAGAGCAGGGTGAGGGAGGAAGGGGTGAGAAAAAGCAGATTGGGAGAGAGCAGGGTGGGGGAGAGAGAGCAGGGTGGGAGAGAGCAGGGTGAGAGAGATAGCAGGGTGAGAGAGAGAGCAGGGTGGGAGGGAGCAGGGTGAGAAAGAGCAGGGTGAGAGAGAGCAGGGTGGGAGAGAGCAGGGTGAGAGAGAGCAGGGTGGGAGAGAGCAGGGTGAGAGAGAGAGCAGGGTGGGAGAGAGCAGGGTGAGAGAGAGAGAGCAGGGTGGGAGAGAGAGCAGGGTGGGAGAGAGCAGGGTGGGAGAGAGCAGGGTGAGAGAGAGAGCAGGGTGAGAGGGAGAGCAGGGTGGGAGAGAGCAGGGTGAGAGAGAGCAGGGTGGGAGGGAGCAGGGTGGGAGGGGGCAGGGTGAGGGAGAGCAGGGTGTGAGGGGGCAGGGTGAGGGAGAGCAGGGTGAGAGAGAGAGCAGGGTGGGAGAGAGCAGGGTGAGAGAGAGAGCAGGGTGGGAGGGAGCAGGGTGGGAGGGGGCAGGGTGAGGGAGAGCAGGATGAGAGAGAGAGCAGGGTGGGAGAGAGCAGGGTGAGAGAGCAGGGTGGGAGGGGGCAGGGTGAGGGAGAGCAGGGTGAGAGAGAGAGCAGGGTGGGAGAGAGCAGGGTGAGAGAGAGAGAGAGCAGGGTGGGAGGGAGCAGGGTGGGAGGGGGCAGGGTGAGAGAGAGAGCAGGGTGGGAGAGAGCAGGGTGAGAGAGCAGGGTGGGAGGGAGCAGGGTGGGAGGGGGCAGGGTGAGGGAGAGCAGGGTGAGAGAGAGCAGGCTGGGAGAGAGCAGGGTGGGAGAGAGCAGGGTGAGAGAGAGAGCAGGGTGGGAGGGAGCAGGGTGGGAGGGGGCAGGGTGAGGGAGAGCAGGGTGAGAGAGAGAGCAGGGTGGGAGAGATCAGGGTGAGAGAGAGAGCAGGGTGGGAGAGATCAGGGTGAGAGAGAGAGCAGGGTGGGAGGGAGCAGGGTGGGAGGGGGCAGGGTGAGAGAGAGAGCAGGGTGGGAGAGAGCAGGGTGGGAGAGAGCAGGGTGAGAGAGAGCAGGGTGGGAGAGCAAGTGAAGGGGTGGCGAGGGAGAGTGGAAGTAAGAGTAGGATGGTGAGTTGATCGCCACTGACGTACGGGTATGAGATAGTGATGAGCGTATGATAGTGATGGGGATGAGCGTGTGGTGGTGATGGTGATGAGCGTATGATAGTGATGGGGATGAGCGTGTGGTGGTGATGGTGATGAGCGTATGATAGTGATGGGGATGAGCGTGTGGTGGTGATGGTGATGAGCGTATGGTAGTGATGGGGATGAGCGTGTGGTGGTGATGGTGATGAGCGTATGGTAGTGATGGGGATGAGCGTGTGGTGGTGATGGTGATGAGCGTATGTTAGTGATGGGGATGAGCGTGTGGTGGTGATGGTGATGAGCGTATGGTAGTGATGGGGATGAGTGTGTGGTGGTGATGGTGATGAGCGTGTGGTGGTGATGGGGATGAGCGTGTGGTGGTGATGGTGATGAGCGTATGGTAGTGATGGGGATGAGCGTGTGGTGGTGATGGTGATGAGCGTGTGGTGGTGATGGTGATGAGCGTGTGGTAGTGATGGTGATGAGCGTATGGTAGTGATGGTGATGAGCGTGTGGTGGTGATGAGCGTATGGTAGTGATGGTGATGAGCGTGTGGTGGTGATGAGCGTATGGTAGTGATGGTGATGAGCGTGTGGTGGTGATGAGCGTGTGGTGGTGGTGGTGATGAGCGTATGGTAGTGATGGTGATGAGCGTGTGGTGGTGGTGGTGATGAGCGTGTGGTGGTGGTGGTGATGAGCGTTGTGGTGGTGATGGTGATGAGCGTGTGGTGGTGATGGTGATGAGCGTGTGGTGGTGATGGTGATGAGCGTGTGGTGGTGATGGTGATGAGCGTGTGGTGGTGATGGTGATGAGCGTGTGGTGGTGATGGTGATGAGCGTGTGGTGGTGGTGGTGATGAGCGTGTGGTGGTGATGGTGATGAGCGTGTGGTGGTGATGGTGATGAGCGTGTGGTGGTGATGGTGATGAGCGTGTGGTAGTGATGGTGATGAGCGTGTGGTGGTGGTGGTGATGAGCGTGTGGTGGTGATGAGCGTGGTGGTGATGGTGATGAGCGTGTGGTAGTGATGGTGATGAGCGTGTGGTGGTGGTGGTGATGAGCGTGTGGTGGTGATGGTGATGAGCGTGTGGTGGTGATGGTGATGAGCGTGTGGTGGTGATGGTGATGAGCGTGTGGTGGTGATGGTGATGAGCGTGTGGTGGTGGTGGTGATGAGCGTGTGGTGGTGATGAGCGTGTGGTGGTGATGGTGATGAGCGTGTGGTGGTGATGAGCGTGTGGTGGTGATGGTGATGAGCGTGTGGTAGTGATGAGCGTGTGGTGGTGATGGTGATGAGCGTGTGGTAGTGATGGTGATGAGCGTGTGGTGGTGATGGTGATGAGCGTGTGGTGGTGATGGTGATGAGCGTGTGGTGGTGATGAGCGTGTGGTGGTGATGTTGATGAGCGTGTGGTAGTGATGGTGATGAGCGTGTGGTGGTGATGGTGATGAGCGTGTGGTGGTGGTGGTGATGATGGTGATGAGCGTGTGGTGGTGATGAGCGTGTGGTGGTGATGGTGATGAGCGTGTGGTAGTGATGAGCGTGTGGTGGTGATGGTGATGAGCGTGTGGTAGTGATGGTGATGAGCGTGTGGTGGTGATGAGCGTGTGGTGGTGATGAGCGTGTGGTGGTGATGTTGATGAGCGTGTGGTAGTGATGGTGATGAGCGTATGATAGTGATGGGGATGAGCGTGTGGTGGTGATGGTGATGAGCGTATGATAGTGATGGGGATGAGCGTGTGGTGGTGATGGTGATGAGCGTATGGTAGTGATGGGGATGAGCGTGTGGTGGTGATGGTGATGAGCGTATGGTAGTGATGGGGATGAGCGTGTGGTGGTGATGGTGATGAGCGTATGGTAGTGATGGGGATGAGCGTGTGGTGGTGATGGTGATGAGCGTATGGTAGTGATGGGGATGAGTGTGTGGTGGTGATGGTGATGAGCGTGTGGTGGTGATGGGGATGAGCGTGTGGTGGTGATGGTGATGAGCGTATGGTAGTGATGGGGATGAGCGTGTGGTGGTGATGGTGATGAGCGTGTGGTGGTGATGGTGATGAGCGTGTGGTAGTGATGGTGACGAGCGTGTGGTGGTGATGAGCGTGTGGTGGTGATGAGCGTATGGTAGTGATGGTGATGAGCGTGTGGTGGTGATGAGCGTATGGTAGTGATGGTGATGAGCGTGTGGTGGTGATGGTGATGAGCGTGTGGTGGTGGTGGTGATGAGCGTATGGTAGTGATGGTGATGAGCGTGTGGTGGTGGTGGTGATGAGCGTGTGGTGGTGGTGGTGATGAGCGTGTGGTGGTGATGGTGATGAGCGTGTGGTGGTGATGGTGATGAGCGTGTGGTGGTGATGGTGATGAGCGTGTGGTGGTGATGGTGATGAGCGTGTGGTGGTGATGGTGATGAGCGTGTGGTGGTGATGGTGATGAGCGTGTGGTGGTGGTGGTGATGAGCGTGTGGTGGTGATGGTGATGAGCGTGTGGTGGGTGATGGTGATGAGCGTGTGGTGGTGATGGTGATGAGCGTGTGGTAGTGATGGTGATGAGCGTGTGGTGGTGGTGGTGATGAGCGTGTGGTGGTGATGAGCGTGGTGGTGATGGTGATGAGCGTGTGGTAGTGATGGTGATGAGCGTGTGGTGGTGGTGGTGATGAGCGTATGGTGGTGATGGTGATGAGCGTGTGGTGGTGATGGTGATGAGCGTGTGGTGGTGATGGTGATGAGCGTGTGGTGGTGGTGGTGATGAGCGTGTGGTGGTGGTGGTGATGAGCGTGTGGTGGTGATGAGCGTGTGTGGTGGTGATGGTGATGAGCGTGTGGTGGTGATGAGCGTGTGGTGGTGATGGTGATGAGCGTGTGGTAGTGATGAGAGTGTGGTAGTGATGGTGATGAGCGTGTGGTAGTGATGGTGATGAGCGTGTGGTGGTGATGGTGATGAGCGTGTGGTGGTGATGGTGATGAGCGTGTGGTGGTGATGAGAGTGTGGTAGTGATGTTGATGAGCGTGTGGTAGTGATGGTGATGAGCGTGTGGTGGTGATGGTGATGAGCGTGTGGTGGTGGTGGTGATGATGGTGATGAGCGTGTGGGTGGTGATGAGCGTGTGGTGGTGATGGTGATGAGCGTGTGGTAGTGATGAGCGTGTGGTGGTGATGGTGATGAGCGTGTGGTAGTGATGGTGATGAGCGTGTGGTGGTGATGAGCGTGTGGTGGTGATGAGCGTGTGGTGGTGATGTTGATGAGCGTGTGGTAGTGATGGTGATGAGCGTGTGGTGGTGATGAGCGTGTGGTGGTGATGGTGATGAGCGTGTGGTAGTGATGAGCGTGTGGTGGTGATGGTGATGAGCGTGTGGTGGTGTATGTATAGAGCTTCATGTATATGTGGCCGCACTATACTAGGCATACAGGGTGTATAACAAGTACGTTGTTGGTGTGGTGCTGTACACTTACAGCTGTAATGATCGGGTGTGGCTTAAGCTTAAGCGCTTCAGCTCCTACACAACACTCCAGACCCAAACCAGCACAACCCGCCGTGGCGTCAAAGTTTTTACAATGCACATGCAGGAGCTGCAGTGTACGAAACACCAGTCACTGTAACTATAGGGATGATGATCATGTGCACGCTCAGGCCTCCTGACTTGCCTCTCCTGCCACCCACTTTCTCTCCCAATAAAGTGCACTCCTCCTCCTCCTCTCTACCTATTCTTCTCCTGTTCCCACTCCCTCGCTCGCCCATTGTGGTATTCTTTACTATATTTAGTCGTAGTCTTTCCCGCACACTCTCCACCTGCAGATTACTTACTGTAATAGCTGACTGAATCTCTTGCTGCTTCTTTTATGTCATACACGTTTTTTTTTTTTAACGGCGTGGGCCGTTGTTCTCAACACTTTTCCTTTTATACTTATGGCAATTCACTGCCAGAGTATTGAATTGCTTAATTATATTCCTGTTTCTCATCTGAATATCCTGCTTTACTAGTCTTTGTCTATTATGCCAATTGCTCTAGGAATCTTATATATCGTGATCATGTTCTCTTTGTCTTTTTTTCTTCAAATGTTATGAACTCCAGCTCCATCAACTTTTCTTTACAGTCCAGCTTTCTGAGCCCATAAGCTAGCTATGTAGTCTAGCTCTATCAGTCCATGACACTTGTAGTCTAGCTCTATCAGCCCATGACACTTGTAGTCTAGCTCTATCAGCCCATGACACTTGTAGTCTAGCTCTATCAGTCCATGACACTTGTAGTCTAGCTCTATCAGCCCATGACACTTGTAGTCTAGCTCTATCAGTCCATGACACTTGTAGTGTAGCTCTATCAGCCCATGACACTTGTAGTGTAGCTCTATCAGTCCATGACACTTGTAGTCTAGCTCTATCAGCCCATGACACTTGTAGTCTAGCTCTATCAGCCCATGACACTTGTAGTCTAGCTCTATCAGTCCATGACACTTGTAGTCTAGCTCTATCAGCCCATGACACTTGTAGTCTAGCTCTATCAGCCCATGACACTTGTAGTGTAGCTCTATCAGCCCATGACACTTGTAGTGTAGCTCTATCAGTCCATGACACTTGTAGTCTAGCTCTATCAGCCCATGACACTTGTAGTCTAGCTCTATCAGTCCATGACGCTTGTAGTCTAGCTCTATCAGTCCATGACACTTGTAGTGTAGCTCTATCAGCCCATGACACTTGTAGTCTAGCTCTATCAGTCCATGACACTTGTAGTCTAGCTCTATCAGCCCATGAGCTAGTATGTAGTGTAGCTCTATCAGCCCATGAGCTAGTATGTAGTGTAGCTCTATCAGCCCATGAGCTAGTATGTAGTGTAGCTCTATCAGTCCATGAGCTAGTATGTAGTGTAGCTCTATCAGCCCATGAGCTAGTATGTAGTGTAGCTCTATCAGCCCATGAGCTAGTATGTAGTGTAGCTCTATCAGCCCATGAGCTAGTATGTAGTGTAGCTCTATTAGCCCATGAGCTAGTATGTAGTGTAGCTCTATCAGCCCATGAGCTAGTATGTAGTGTAGCTCTATCAGTCCATGACACTTGTAGTGTAGCTCTATCAGCCCATGAGCTAGTATGTAGTGTAGCTCTATCAATCCATGAGCTAGTATGTAGTGTAGCTCTATCAGTCCATGACACTTGTAGTGTAGCTCTATCAGTCCATGACACTTGTAGTGTAGCTCTATCAGCCCATGAGCTAGTATGTAGTGTAGCTCTATCAGTCCATGACACTTGTAGTGTAGCTCTATCAGCCCATGAGCTAGTATGTAGTGTAGCTCTATCAGTCCATGACACTTGTAGTGTAGCTCTATCAGCCCATGAGCTAGTATGTAGTGTAGCTCTATCAGTCCATGACACTTGTAGTGTAGCTCTCACTGATCATTGACTACCCGCTCACTGAAGCAGCTTGTAGTGTGTGGCTCACTCGTGTGCTCACTCCCCATGTGTAACCATCCTGTTTACCCTTGCTAGTTGGTCAGTATACCAATGTATGTCATAATTATATCCCCTCGGTCTTTTTTCAGTGTTGTAAGGCTTATATATCAGCCTTTCGTTGTGGTTTGGCACATTTATTTATATTAATAACCCGATGGTAAACTTGTAGACGATTTCAGAGTTTGTTTCTGTTCATTCAAGTGTAGACTCATAAGGCTATTTTAATTTCATCCAGCCTTGAATACGCTGCTAATGTTATATATTTATTTGCTCCTTTATCTTGAGGTTATCTTGAGATGTTTTCGGGGCTTAGCGTCCCGGCGGCCCGGTCCTCGACCAGGCCTCCTTGTTGATACACATTCCCCAGGAAGCTGCCCGTAGCAGCTGTCTAACTCCCAGGTACCTATTTACTGCTACATGAACAGGTGAATCAGGGTAAAAGAAACTCTGCCCACTTGTTTCCGCCTCAGCTGGGGTTTGAACCCAGAACCTTAGGAATCATAGGCATGGTATTTTTTAAGATTACCATCAGAGTGCCGGCGGGATGATGGGGAATTAGCCTCGGCTACGATCATCTTTTGTCCGGTTGTGATGGTCGAGTGGTTAAGGGGTCCTGTACACCAGTTGCAGAGTGCTCCTGGCAGTATGGGTTCGAGTCACTTCTGGGGTGTGAGTTTTCAGTTGCATATATGCCTGGGGACCATTCAGGCTTGTTCGTGTATATATATATATATATATATATATATATATATATATATATATATATATATATATATATATATATATATATATTGTAAATACAATATATAAATACAAATACAAATACAAGTGAATTTGCAACAGGGTGGAAGCAGACCAATACGGACTGCATGGGTTGCATTGCGGAAGCACAAAGGGCTGGCATGCAAGACACAGCGAGGTCAATGACATCATCAAGAGAAGCCTCATCTCAGCTGGGTGCCCAGCGGAGAGAGAACCTCGCATCCTAGGGGTCCAAAACCCGGATTTCCCCGCACTTCGCCCTGATGGCATCACCATATACTCATGGAAGGAGGGTAGACAGTTGGTGTGGGACTACACATGTGTATCCACCCTGGCTGACACCTATGTACACTTCGGAGCTGATCAAGCAGGTGGGGCGGCCAACCACAGGGAAACAGCAAAATCACTCAAGTACAGGCGACTGGAAGGTCAATACCTCTTTGTTCCCATAGCGTCTGAGACGCATGGCCCATGGGGCAAGAGTGCCTTGGGATTTCTCAAGGAATTGGGTTCCAAGCTCATTGACGTCACCAGAGACCCAAGGGCTTCCAGTTTTTTGTTTCAGCGTCTCAGTGTGGCGATCCAGAGGGGAAATGCTTGCTGCGTCCTCGGTTCCTGTCCAGAAGCGGAGGAGCTTCAAGAGATCCATAACCTTTAGGCATTTGTCTTGTATGTTTTGTAACCTTTAAATACACAATAAAGGAAAAAAAAAAAGGGGAAGGGGGTGGTAGGAGAAAAGCACACAGAAACTGTATTGGAGGGGACCTACATTCCCTCCAATGCGTTATGTGTGGTTTCCTCCGAGGCTATGGGTCCCCCTTCTTCCAGCCAGAGGTGGTACTCCCTTCCCTATATATATATATATATATATATATATATATATATATATATATATATATATATATATATATATATCTTTGTGGAGTTGTACAATTCAGCAACTGCTCGGCATTTTATGTGAAGCCAAAGAGCTGTGCATCAGACTGAGCCATCATTGCTGTGGGTCACTGAAGTTGAAGATGATGTGATCGGTATTCGTATTGCGTGGATGTAAGTTGTCCAGTTTACAGGTAAAAAATATGAAACGTACTAACAATGTTTGAGTAAAAAATTATGTGTATTTCTGATAGATCAGCATCAGCTGACGACATAAATGAGGTCCCGAGAATGTTGTTTTGATAGTTGTTCTAGGTCATAAACATTTACCTTAATATTTAACGACGAAACTCCCAACAGTTGGTGCCAAAGGGTCAACAAAGGCCCCAAGACGCAAAACATTACAAATGTGACACATCGTTACGACTGAGCCGCTGGAAATTTAACCGCCACACATAAACATCAACATGAATGTGAGATATTTTCATTTAAATGTCGTCTGAAGCCACACCTTTGTGCCGAGCACATTGTCTGAAGCCTTAAGGTCCGCAGCTTAACATATGTCATAAACAGTGACACAGATATTGCACAAAAAACGACATCTTTTTCCTTTTGCGGATTCTTGCTCACCTTCCAGAGCGCTTGTTGTGGTCTCCATGGCAACACTCCCATAACTATAACAGTATGCTTCCCAAAATTATATACTTTTCTTCGTTGGTATGAATCATTATTTCCTCCAAAATACTATTGAAATTCGTGTAACTAGTTAAGATATATTTCATCAATTTATAACATAGCACCGAAAACATATTCTGCACTAGTTGACTACAACTACCAAAATCAATTAAATATATATGATTAGAATGGGTCTGAGAGTGAAGGCCAGAGTTTGCTCACCGATTCCTGTGGGGTATGTGCCCAACATGGTCGGATTGGTGTTAGCGTAAGTGAAACAAGTACCATTTGACACTGTGCCAATTTGAACCCCACGACGACTCTTGGAATATCGTCATAATAATATAATCGATACATGTCCGCAAAGTATTATTTTGCCTGTAATTGGAAAAAAATATATGCAAGCAGGTATTGTTTTGGCATCCTGGTGGCTACCCTGGCAATACCCAGCTACCCTGGCAATACCCGGCTACCCTGGCAATACCCGGCTACTCTGGCAATACCCGGCTACCCTGGCAATACTCGGCTACTCTGGCAATACCCGGCTACCCTGGCAATACCCAGCTACCCTGGCAATACCCGGCTACTCTGGCAATACCCGGCTACCCTGGCAATACCCAGCTACCCTGGCAATACCCGGCTTACTATATGTTCTCAGGGGACAAATGTATTAAATATGCCAGTTTGAGACGTATAATAAACGCAAAATTATATATAGCTTCGAAAATTATATTTTCACTATACGTTTATACACGGGATGGGTATGGGGTGCATAATAAAGATATGAAATGAAAATGTTTATAGAGAATAGACCAGCTCCAAACATTGTGTTGAGGGTGTTCAAAGTGCAGCGTTGTGTATTACTCACGGACAACTAAGAGGGTACAGACTGAGAGACATCTAGCAGCGAGAATAAGAAGGAAAACAAAGAAATGAAGAAGGCATATTGGCCCACACGAGGCAGCTCCTATTTAAATCCTCCCAAGCTCATTCATATATGTGTCTGACCTTGGCCTGATGGTGTTGCGCATTAGGTACACAAGGGGCGACCATACCTGCCAGGAGACAGTTATCACAAGTTACACACACAGTAATCACACCAACGTGACTGCATCAAAGAGAAAATCCGTAGTAGCCGTGATGAGGATTCGAACCAGTGCGGTGGGTGTTCCCAGGCACATCTCCAGACAACTAGGCCACGACATGGTAAAAGGATTGCAACCCGGAGTACTACTGCATCCTCCAGGATTGTTGTCGCAAGTTGCCTGGACGACGTTGTCAGGTTATCATCTGGGAAAGGGACGAGTAAGGGAAGAAAAGTCAATTGTGTGCAGTCATGATAAATTTCTCACAATTTTTATGTTCGACATTTTGATCTTCACATATTCAGAAGAGAACTATTATTTGATGAATGATGATGTGTGTGTTACAGCATGTTTGCTGGTGCTGTAGCGCCTCTTACTAACGGAGCCAGTTAGGCACTACACTAATTTCTCCCGGATAATTCTGCCTAGATGTTTCCGGCACAATTATTGTGTTGTGTTAATTTGCTGTTTTTTGTTTTAAGTAGAATTTACAATATTGTTAAATACAAATGATGAGATGGCGGTGAAGACTCCACTATCTAGTAGTTAGATCATTACACAAGTTAAATTTTTACGTTTAATAAATTCTTCAAGTTCAATACAGGAAGGTCACGGGTTCTATTTCCCCGCCTTGGAGCAGAGACGATTGGGCATTTTTCCTTTCAATCGATGCCTGTGTTCACTTAGTGGCAAATAGTTATCCAGGAGTTAGTTAACTGTTGTAGGTTGCATCCTGGGGGAAGGCCGTAGCGAGCCTGGGGGATCCCAGATAAGCCTTATCAGCCTTCCTGACATTGGGATCTATATATATATATATCTGGAGTGCCTGTCCGTAAAGGCTCCGATCATACACAACTCTCGGTGAAAATGAATGAAGTGATACCAACTATAACCCAAAATAGAAGGGTATATTTTGACACGTGATGTGTCCACCAGATTTGGTGCCTGAGGAGGAGTGCTCCTGCCGGGTGATGCTAGTAACTGGTTACCTGGCACACACGATCTGGCATCCTGTCATCACTCTAACACACCGCTCACATCACATCACAGTCTGCTTGACCTGGCACCGTCTACTGAACAACCCTCTGGTTTGCCTCCAGTATATTGTAAGTCCTGGGAGAAAGGAGGCGAGTCTCGTTCCTCTGATGGCGAGTGTTTTCACGCTGTACTTAATTACTACTCTAATTTCTGTTGGAATTATCTTCAGTCTCTACCATATCCATCATCCTTCTACTGAATACTTTTGTGTAGTAACTTGGGACCTGACCTTTAGCCATTTCCCATGTTTAAATCCTGATATGTCTTATAATTTCTTGCTAGCAGGATTGCATGAAATGCCATCCTGCCTTCTGCCAGCAGGATTGCAGGAGTGGCCTGACGGCTGAGTGGACAGCGCTCTGGATTCGTAGTCTTAAGGTTTTGGGTTCTATCCCAGCGGAAGTAGAAACAAATGAACAGTTTCTATCACCTTGATGCTCCCTGTTCATCTAACAATAAATA
Organism: Procambarus clarkii; assembly: GCF_020424385.1. Lineage (NCBI taxonomy): Eukaryota > Metazoa > Arthropoda > Malacostraca > Decapoda > Cambaridae > Procambarus > Procambarus clarkii. The sequence continues at coordinate 651,709 of NC_059583.1, read as the reverse complement.
GGTACCTGGGAGTTAGACAGCTGCAACGGGCTGCTTCCTGGGGATGTGTAACAAAATTGGAAGCCTGGTCGAGGCCCGGGCCGCGGGGACGCTAAGCCCCGAAATCATCTCAGGATAACCAGCAACAACAGATATATATATTCTCCATCTGGACTATCAAGAAGACGTCGACACAGCAATATTCTAAACGAATGAGAATCAGTGCAGAGAAAAGCGCTGTCATTGTTGTGGCATAACTTGTTGTGCAAGTTCCCACCACATCATTTCCCTGCCTCGGGGCCGCACTTTGTGGGGTTTATAATGTTATATCACCCGCGGTGGCCACAAATGAGTTCCTCTTTTGTCCATTTTGTCGCCCATTATCATCATTCTCTCGGAGGGTTTTTATTTTTTTTTTTTTTGCTGTGTGTGTACTGTATGAGAGTGGGAACAATACCGTAGTGGTCACTGCAGGTCGTCAGAATATTGTAACAGTCACCGTTGTTAAGGCCAGACGGCCTGTGTTCTTATCACTACTGACCCTTCCAGAGATCCAACCCCATAACACTTACCTAATTCCAGGAGTGCCTATTTACTGCTAAGTGAACATTAGGTGCAAAGTAATGTGCCCAACTACTTCCTTCCCGCCATGTTTTCCCAGGAGCCGCGATTATAAGTCAAGAACGAAGACAAATGGTAATAGCGCCATTTTTCTTCGCCAATTATATTTAGCAAATTAATAAGAATAGCAAAAAACTGTGAGCTTAATGGTTTGAGAGATGTTCAGTTCCCGAACTTATTAGTCTGGTTCACTCTTACAGGAGAGAGTGCAGTGTTCAGCCCAGCCTCTGCTTTATGTGTGAAAGAGAGAGTGTGTTTCTTCGTTAAGAACGTTTCTACAAATAACAATTAATTAGTCAAAACACACAGAAATCACAACAGCGTGATGCATCAAATGGATTTGTTCAAATAATTAGTCAAATATTGTGGTGTGTTTAGACCCGAGTGTGGTGATGACACGTGGACAAAATACAGCAGTTGTTAATACGTGTTGACAGTGCATCACTTTACCTGTACGGTGACCTTTATGAGTGTTGTGTTGTTCACTTGTAAAGTGAACAACAACACACTTGTAAAGTGGTCTGTATGTCAGTAAAGCCTACACGACATGGCGAATTTCAAATCTGCAAATTTAAACCAAAATATGTGACTCCAATGATAAAATAGGAAAACTAAGACTTCCATATATAAGAAAGTTATTGTAAAAAAAGTCCAAGGCACAAAGGACCTAACTCACCCTAGAGGCCATAAAACAGGACCGGAAAGGAAAGGAAATAGAGGAAATAGTTTACGGGAAGTGAACGGGGGCCGAGGGTGGGGTGGCCGGCGGCGCCCTCCCCCGCCCTGCGGCAAGGTGGCAGCGATGGCGGAGCCCGCAAGACGCCGCGAGAGGGAGGGCTGTGTGTCCCCCCACCACCACGCCCAGGGGCCCAGGGGACTCTTCCACCAGTCTTGGAGGCCAGCCAGGGGTGACCAGGAGGGGCTGAGGGGTGAGAGTCACAGCAGCACAGCAGGAGAGAGACGCCAGGGGGTTCAGGGGGTCGTGGGCTACACTCACCACGTCTCCTCGCAATGGTATTTGGTTTTATTTTCTATTCTGTGCTTGAAAAACTACAGCATTAGTAGATGACCCTCAGGGGAGGCTGGTGGTCCCTCAGGGGAGGCTGGTGGTCCCCCAGGGGAGGTTGGTGGTCCCTCAGGGGAGGCTGGTGGTCCCTCAGGGGAGGTTGGTGGTCCCTCAGGGGAGGTTGGTGGTCCCTCAGGGGAGGCTGGTGGTCCCTCAGGGGAGGTTGGTGGTCCCTCAGGGGAGGTTGGTGGTCCCTCAGGGGAGGCTGGTGGTCCCTCAGGGGAGGTTGGTGGTCCCTCAGGGGAGGTTGGTGGTCCCTCAGGGGAGGCTGGTGGTCCCTCAGGGGAGGTTGGTGGTCCCTCAGGGGAGGTTGGTGGTTCCTCAGGGGAGGCTGGTGGTCCCTCAGGGGAGGCTGGTGGCCCCTCAGGGGACGCTGGTAGTCCCTCAGGGGAGGTTGGTGGTCCCTCAGGGGAGGTTGGTGGTCCCTCAGGGGAGGTTGGTGGTCCCTCAGGGGAGGTTGGTGGTCCCTCAGGGGAGGTTGGTGGTCCCTCAGGGGAGGTTGGTGGTCCCTCAGGGGAGGCTGGTGGTCCCTCAGGGGAGGTTGGTGGTCCCTCAGGGGAGGTTGGTGGTCCCTCAGGGGAGGCTGGTGGTCCCTCAGGGGAGGTTGGTGGTCCCTCAGGGGAGGTTGGTGGTCCCTCAGGGGAGGTTGGTGGTCCCTCAGGGGAGGTTGGTGGTCCCTCAGGGGAGGTTGGTGGTCCCTCAGGGGAGGTTGGTGGTCCCTCAGGGGAGGTTGGTGGACAGTCAGGGGAGACTGGTGGACAGTCAGGGGAGACTGGTAGACAGTCAGGGGAGGCTGGTGGACAGTCAGGGGAGACTGGTGGACAGTCAGGGGAGACTGGTAGACAGTCAGGGGAGGCTGGTGGACAGTCAGGGGAGGCTGGTGGACAGTCAGGGGAGACTGGTGGACAGTCAGGGGAGACTGGTAGACAGTCAGGGGAGACTGGTAGACAATCAGGGGAGGCTGGTGGACAGTCAGGGGAGGCTGGTGGACAGTCAGGGGAGACTGGTGGACAGTCAGGGGAGGCTGGTGGACAGTCAGGGGAGACTGGTGGACAGTCAGGGGAGACTGGTGGACAGTCAGGGGAGACTGGTGGACAGTCAGGGGAGACTGGTGGACAGTCAGGGGAGACTGGTGGACAGTCAGGGGAGACTGGTGGACAGTCAGGGGAGACTGGTGGACAGTCAGGGGAGACTGGTGGACAGTCAGGGGAGACTGGTGGACAGTCAGGGGAGACTGGTGGACAGTCAGGGGAGACTGGTGGACAGTCAGGGGAGACTGGTGGACAGTCAGGGGAGACTGGTGGACAGTCAGGGGAGACTGGTGGACAGTCAGGGGAGACTGGTGGACAGTCAGGGGAGACTGGTGGACAGTCAGGGGAGACTGGTGGACAGTCAGGGGAGACTGGTGGACAGTCAGGGGAGACTGGTGGACAGTTAGGGGAGACTGGTGGACAGTCAGGGGAGACTGGTGGACAGTCAGGGGAGACTGGTGGACAGTCAGGGGAGACTGGTGGACAGTCAGGGGAGACTGGTGGACAGTTAGGGGAGACTGGTGGACAGTTAGGGGAGACTGGTGGACAGTTAGGGGAGACTGGTGGACAGTCAGGGGAGACTGGTGGACAGTCAGGGGAGACTGGTGGACAGTCAGGGGAGACTGGTGGACAGTCAGGGGAGACTGGTAGACAGTCAGGGGAGACTGGTGGACAGTCAGGGGGGGGAGAGAAGCCGAGTAATTCCAGAGGAGAGAAAGGGAACAAATTAATTGAAGCTAAAGAGGGAAGAGAGCAGGAGCTTGGGGGGCCGGCGCGGCGTCTGGGAAAGGAGGGAAGGATGGAGGGGCGGAGGGGAAGGGGAAGGAAGGGAGGGGCCACAGTCAAGAGAGAGGGGAGCTTGCTGACTGAAAAGAAGGGAAAGGACGAGTTGATTGCGAGACGGTGTGATGGAAGGGAGGAGAGAGTCATGGGAAGGGGAGCACTGTTGAGACGCAGGGAAGGGGAAAATGTTCGCTGACTAAAATATGAGGAGGCCGCCACAAGTGAATGTGTGGTAGGCCTACTGGAGAGTTGAGGAGGAGGGGCAGGAGGAGAGAGGCCCAGGCAAGGAGAGCATACACACTCATGCCTGTATAATATGAAGGCTTTAGCTTGTGAGGGGGAACCATGTTTGGGAGAGTGAAGCGACGATAAAGGAGATGAGGTAAAGGTCAATTGCAAGATGAGTGTTGCAACCGGGGGTTGATGGTGCCACGGCAGCCTCGGTGAGGAGGAGAGGAAGCAGACAATGAACACCACCACAACGGAAGTTCTCACCAATTGACATTAGAAACAAACTTTCGACACACTAACATTCTTCGTAGTAACCTGGTCCACACTGCTCCTCCTGCTGCTAGTGCTGCTGGTGGCTACTCCAAAGTTGTCTTGTCCTCTCCGGTCGTACACTGTATGACAGACTTAAGGAACACAAGAGAAGTGTTAAGTCTGCTGACACAGTGTTCTCTTCTGTCTCGTTAGGGACTCTTAATCATCCTATTGATTGGTCTCCCTCTAAAATAATGTTTCCCGCCTCTACTGTACACAGACGCCGTGGTGGTGACGCGGCTCTGATACACCCAACATGAGCCTGAGTCCTGGCTGTGTTGCTGTGGACTCTTCCCTTTCACAGTACATACTCAAATGCTCCAACCTTTCTAACAAACGTGACCTGACATAAACTTATCCCCTTTTTTCTCTTTCTTTCTTTCTCTTATTCTTACGTTCCGTTTCTTCCGTCATGTTATTATTACACCCATCCCAGCCGTGCCCCTTTCTGCTTCTTACCTCTTCGCCTTGCTCTTTCCTTCTAGGAATTACCTCCTCTCCCTGCTCCTCACCTCACTCTTGCCTTACTTCTCCTCCCTCCCACCCTCCCTCGCTCCCCGCACAATGGACCTGATAATGGTCCTTGACGGACCGAAACGTCGTCGTCTCCTTTTCTGGTGTGTGGTTTGGTCAGCACACCTTCAGCCTCGGTATTGTGACTCATCGTCTACAAAGGTGGTCTCGTAAATGTGGTCCGTACTGGCAAGGTCAGGGAGGAGCGCCGGAGGAATATACCACCCTTGCAATAAGAGTTTGCATGGGGGTGAATGTGTATGTTACTCTGAGGGGTGAATGTTGTTACTCTGAGAGGTGAATGTGTATGTTACTCTGAGGGGTGAATGGGTATGTTACTCTGAGGGGTGAATGGGTATGTTACTCTGAGGGGTGAATGTGTATGTTACTCTGAGGGGTGAATGGTGTTACTCTGAGGGGTGAATGTGTATGTTACTCTGAGGGGTGAATGTGTATGTTACTCTGAGGGGTGAATGGGTATGTTACTCTGAGGGGTGAATGTGTATGTTACTCTGAGGGGTGAATGTGTATGTTACTCTGAGGGGTGAATGGGTATGTTACTCTGAGGGGTGAATGGGTATGTTACTCTGAGGGGTGAATGGTGTTACTCTGAGGGGTGAATGTGTATGTTACTCTGAGGGGTGAATGGGTAAGTTACTCTGAGGGGTGAATGGGTATGTTACTCTGAGGGGTGAATGGGTATGTTACTCTGAGGGGTGAATGGTGTTACTCTGAGGGGTGAATGTGTATGTTACTCTGAGGGGTGAATGGTGTTACTCTGAGGGGTGAATGTGTATGTTACTCTGAGGGGTGAATGGTGTTACTCTGAGGGGTGAATGGTGTTACTCTGAGGGGTGAATGTGTATGTTACTCTGAGGGGTGAATGGTGTTACTCTGAGGGGTGAATGTGTATGTTACTCTGAGGGGTGAATGGGTAAGTTACTCTGAGGGGTGAATGTGTATGTTACTCTGAGGGGTGAATGGGGTTACTCTGAGGGGTGAATGGTGTTACTCTGAGGGGTGAATGTGTATGTTACTCTGAGGGGTGAATGGGTAAGTTACTCTGAGGGGTGAATGTGTATGTTACTCTGAGGGGTGAATGGTGTTACTCTGAGGGGTGAATGGTATTACTCTGAGGGGTGAATGTGTATGTTACTCTGAGGGGTGAATGGTGTTACTCTGAGGGGTGAATGGGTAAGTTACTCTGAGGGGTGAATGGTGTTACTCTGAGGGGTGAATGGTGTTACTCTGAGGGGTGAATGGTGTTACTCTGAGGGGTGAATGTGTATGTTACTCTGAGGGGTGAATGGGTAAGTTACTCTGAGGGGTGAATGTGTATGTTACTCTGAGGGGTGAATGGTGTTACTCTGAGGAGTGAATGTGTATGTTACTCTGAGGGGTGAATGGTGTTACTCTGAGGGGTGAATGGTGTTACTCTGAGGGGTGAATGGTGTTACTCTGAGGGGTGAATGGTGTTACTCTGAGGGGTGAATGGTGTTACTCTGAGGGGTGAATGGTGTTACTCTGAGGGGTGAATGTGTATGTTACTCTGAGGAGTGAATGGTGTTACTCTGAGGGGTGAATGGTGTTACTCTGAGGGGTGAATGTGTATGTTACTCTGAGGGGTGAATGGTGTTACTCTGAGGGGTGAATGTGTATGTTACTCTGAGGGGTGAATGGGTAAGTTACTCTGAGGAGTGAATGGTGTTACTCTGAGGGGTGAATGGTGTTACTCTGAGGGGTGAATGGTGTTACTCTGAGGGGTGAATGTGTATGTTTCTCTGAGGGGTGAATGGTGTTACTCTGAGGGGTGAATGGTGTTACTCTGAGGGGTGAATGGTGTTACTCTGAGGGGTGAATGGGTATGTTACTCTGAGGGGTGAATGGTGTTACTCTGAGGGGTGAATGGGTAAGTTACTCTGAGGGGTGAATGGTGTTACTCTGAGGGGTGAATGTGTATGTTACTCTGAGGGGTGAATGGTGTTACTCTGAGGGGTGAATGGTGTTACTCTGAGGGGTGAATGGGTAAGTTACTCTGAGGGGTGAATGGTGTTACTCTGAGGGGTGAATGGTGTTACTCTGAGGGGTGAATGGTGTTACTCTGAGGGGTGAATGGTGTTACTCTGAGGGGTGAATGGGTATGTGTGAAAGGAGGCAAGTTAACAAGAAGTTGGAGAAAAAAATTGTGAATAGTGAGACGAGGAGAGAGTGAGGATGAGAGTAGTGAGACGAGGAGAGAGTGAGGATGAGAGTAGTGAGACGAGGAGAGAGTGAGGATAAGAGTAGTGAGGGTGGGAGAAGTACGACAAGGAGAAGGTAATTGTGCAGAGAAGGTTAATGGTGAGGAGAGAAGCTAGTAAAGTAACAAGCGAGACCACAGATGGTGGGAGTGTGCACGAGACCAGAGATGGTGAGTGTGTGCTCGAGGTCAGAGATGGTGGGAGTGTGCACGAGACCAGAGATGGTGAGTGTGTGCACGAGGCCAGAGATGGTGGGAGTGTGCACGAGGCCAGAGATGGTGGGAGTGTGCACGAGACCAGAGATGGTGAGTGTGTACAAGAGGCCAGAGATGGTGGGAGTGTGCACGAGACCAGAGATGGTGGGAGTGTGCACGAGGCCAGAGATGGGGAGTGTGTGCACGAGGCCAGAGATGGACCCTACATCAATGAAACAGTAAACAGTATATCTTGAAGAGTTGTTAAGAGCAGTGCTGGTGCCTCACTCCTCCCAGCACCTATACCTTGCTCTCTGGGCCACCCTTCCTCTCTACCACTGTCACTATCCATGCTCTCTGGACCACCCTTCCTCTCTACCACTGTCACTATCCTTGCTCTCTGGACCACCCTTCCTCTCTACCACTGTCACTATCCTTGCTCTCTGGGCCACCCTTCCTCTCTACCACTGTCACTATCCATGCTCTCTGGACCACCCTTCCTCTCTACCACTGTCACTATCCATGCTCTCTGGGCCACCCTTCCTCTCTACCACTGTCACTATCCATGCTCTCTGGACCACCCTTCCTCTCTACCACTGTCACTATCCTTGCTCTCTGGGCCACCCTTCCTCTCTACCACTGTCACTATCCATGCTCTCTGGGCCACCCTTCCTCTCTACCACTGTCACTATCCATGCTCTCTGGACCACCCTTCCTCTCTACCACTGTCACTATCCATGCTCTCTGGGCCATCCTTCCTCTCTACCACTGTCACTATCCTTGCTCTCTGGGCCACCCTTCCTCTCTACCACTGTCACTATCCATGCTCTCTGGACCACCCTTCCTCTCTACCACTGTCACTATCCATGCTCTCTGGACCACCCTTCCTCTCTACCACTGTCACTATCCATGCTCTCTGGGCCATCCTTCCTCTCTACCACTGTCACTATCCTTGCTCTCTGGACCACCCTTCCTCTCTACCACTGTCACTATCCATGCTCTCTGGACCACCCTTCCTCTCTACCACTGTCACTATCCATGCTCTCTGGGCCACCCTTCCTCTCTACCACTGTCACTATCCTTGCTCTCTGGGCCACCCTTCCTCTCTACCACTGTCACTATCCATGCTCTCTGGACCACCCTTCCTCTCTACCACTGTCACTATCCATGCTCTCTGGACCACCCTTCCTCTCTACCACTGTCACTATCCATGCTCTCTGGGCCACCCTTCCTCTCTACCACTGTCACTATCCTTGCTCTCTGGGCCACCCTTCCTCTCTACCACTGTCACTATCCATGCTCTCTGGACCACCCTTCCTCTCTACCACTGTCACTATCCTTGCTCTCTGGGCCACCCTTCCTCTCTACCACTGTCACTATCCTTGCTCTCTGGGCCACCCTTCCTCTCTACCACTGTCACTATCCTTGCTCTCTGGACCACCCTTCCTCTCTACCACTGTCACTATCCTTGCTCTCTGGACCACCCTTCCTCTCTACCACTGTCACTATCCTTGCTCTCTGGACCACCCTTCCTCTCTACCACTGTCACTATCCATGCTCTCTGGACCACCCTTCCTCTCTACCACTGTCACTATCCTTGCTCTCTGGGCCACCCTTCCTCTCTACCACTGTCACTATCCTTGCTCTCTGGGCCACCCTTCCTCTCTACCACTGTCACTATCCTTGCTCTCTGGACCACCCTTCCTCTCTATCACTGTCACTATCCTTGCTCTCTGGACCACCCTTCCTCTCTACCACTGTCACTATCCTTGCTCTCTGGACCACCCTTCCTCTCTATCACTGTCACTATCCTTGCTCTCTGGGCCACCCTTCCTCTCTATCACTGTCACTATCCTTGCTCTCTGGGCCACCCTTCCTCTCTATCACTGTCACTATCCTTGCTCTCTGGGCCACCCTTCCTCTCTACCACTGTCACTATCCTTGCTCTCTGGGCCACCCTTCCTCTCTACCATTCTTTGTTACTATGTTTCATCCTCGTTCCCTTGCCCTTCATTACTCTTGTTGATATATCAAGCTGCTCGTCTCGTGTACACAGCTTCCATCCTAAATTTATTATTTACCGTTAAGTCTCTTAATTTTCACGCATTTTTTATTCTCATTATTTAGAGCTCATAACTCCCCTCATGCCAGCGCCTCCTAGCTCTCCTCACGCCAGCGCCTCCTAGCTCTCCTCATGCCAGCGCCTCCTAGCTGCCCTCATGCCAGCGCCTCCTAGCTGCCCTCATGCCAGCGCCTCCTAGCTGCCCTCATGCCCCACATCTCAGCGTGTTCCCTGGTGTGGTGAGCTGTCACATCTGCCCCCAGCCTCCACTGGTATAGTGCTCACCTCTACCTCTCTCACAGTACCGTCACTCTCCTCTCTCACAGTACCGTCACTCTACCTCTCACAGTACCGTCACTCTCCTCTCTCACAGTACCGTCACTCTACCTCTCTCACAGTACCGTCACTCTACCTCTCACAGTACCGTCACTCTCCTCTCTCACAGTAACGTCACTCTACCTCTCACAGTAACGTCACTCTACCTCTCTCACAGTAACGTCATTCTACCTCTCACAGTAATGTCACTCTACCTCTTGTCCTCATCCTACCTTTATTAGTTTTACGGCATATAGTTCTCCCGTGTGTCTCACCCTCTGCTTCTCTCCCGTTGCCACCCCCACCCCAAGGCGTTGCTCCCCCCCTAGGCCGTCCCCCCCCCCCCCCCCTCCCCGAGCGCGCCCCGCCCCTCCGGCAACATCAATGTTTCACTGGGGCAGGGAGGGAGGGATGGAGGGAGCGGCCCCGTGCTCTTCCCTCTAAGGAGGTTTCCCTTCCTCGTCGTGTGTACACCTCCTCCTCCTCCTCTGCCTCTCTCAAAGCTCTAGGCTTAATTCACAGCAATATTTTATAATGGTTTAATTTACTAAAATACTACCCCAGACTGGCTGTGTTCGTCTGTACTTACCTGGCAGTAATGACCTAACAGTGCATCCCTGGGGAGTGAGGTGTAGTTCTCTATGTTCCTGCCTACTAGTCTTCTTGTACCTGTTGTCTTATAATTCACCTTTTCTAATATTCGAATTCCTTCCAACATCTGACCCATAAGTTGTGGATATTGGCGGCTTCCACAACTTCTCTCAGTGCGTTCAAATTTTGGACCATCTGTAGGGGGTACGAGTAATACCTTATATATTTTGTCAGCGTTTCCAGTTTCCATTATGTCTTCTCTTCTTCTCTTACATTAAAGAGGCTATCATTGTCTACCTTCTATATTCCCGTCAGTATCATGTATGTCGCTAACATACCCCCCTCCCCTCTGTTTCTTCTCTCCTTTTGTTTTGTGAGATATATTTACTTTAACCTATCCTCATAGCTTGGCCCTCTTAGCTCTGGCATTAATGTGACTGCAAACCTTTGTACTTCTACGATTTCGGATTTATGTTTCACAAGGCGCAGATTCCGGGTCGGTGTTGCATTTTCGAATATTGGAGTAAGAAGGGATCGCCTAGAAACAGCCCTGGTTTAGGTTTCTGTACAACACTCTAATGTTTGCCAGCATACCACATGCTGTAGAGGGTTCCCTGTTTATGTGAGCCTCTGGAGACAGTGCTGGAATTAACCCAGAAATAATGTTATTTCTTCAATTCCTGTAGTGGCCTTCCCCTTATGGTGAAGGTATCTCTTGGTCTCCTTTATCCCTTTCTCCATCTTTATTACCTTACACTTTTAAAATTGAATTTTAGTACGCGCGCGCGCGTGTGTACTCATCTACTTATTCATGCAGGGCTCACTTCGACTCTTTGGTCTCGCCTCTCAACTGTCAATCAACTGGTGTATAGGTTCCTGAGCCTATTGAAGTCTACATTTGAAACTGTGTATAGATTCTGCCTCCATCACATCATTTTTAATGTTTTCCATTTATTAACTATGGCAGTGAAGAAAATTATTTATATCTTTATGGCTTATTTGGGTTTTCAGTTTCCAGCCGTATCCCCTTGTGCTAGTACCTCTCCTGTTAATAGTTCGCCTTTAGCTACGCGTCTCTCTCTCTCTCTCTCTCCGTTGTACGGGGTTAAAACATTTAACCCCGATTTTATGTTATGAGGTTTTACACATACACACATAAATCATAATGTAATCAGTTTTATATTTGTAGTAAAAATAAATAATAATGATAATAATATAATGTGCAAACAATATACGAGGACAAAAATGTTTATCCTGGAGCGTGTTAGTACGCCAAACGTTGTGTTATGTTCACTCTTCGTGTAGAACACAACCTGTTCCCTGCAGCTGCCACTACGAACACAACACAAAGTGCTAACCTATTAGAAACTCACGAACCCAAGTAACCCACCTAGCCTATCTTACTTTAGCATAGAAAACGTAAATTTTTATGAGGCGCTACTTTTCATATTACTATGCATGTTGTACTTTGGGGAGCATAACGCGCAAACTGAGAGGAATTAGTTGAGAGTTCGGGTTCTAGTCAATAACGCTCTCCAATCACTTCATATATTCTGGAAATGTTATAACTAAACATCACCTACGTACATGTTTTATACTTAATGGAAATAACTTTTTAGTGGGCCTGGAGTTTAAAGGAGCACAGAGGATTGTAAGGTAGAGTGGAGTCCCAGGCACAGAGCGGGGCGTGTGGCGCGTCTGAATTGCCTCTTAATCCTTGGTGACGGTATCTGGCTACAAATGGTGCGTAGCTTGTCCACCCTTCAAGAATATTTATCATACTTAAGTCTTGCGAGACGTTTGGCTAATTCTGCCGCCCTGAGAAGCGGTGTGTGTGGAGACGAGTAGTGTGGAAGTGAAGGGTGGCGTGTAGCTGCCAGGGTGAGGGGAGCCCTAGCATGCCTGGGCGAGGGGAATCACTATATTGGGTAGGGAAGAGCAGTTCACTATGACGGGGCTGGAGGGTTGAGATAAAGAGGGAGGGGGAACTGATGGATTGTCGGGGCTGCCTCATGTACGATGCGTACCTTTCATCAATCACCTTATACTAAGTACTAGTATAGTATCCAGTAGTGTATAAGAAGCAAACATAAGCATGTATACTGTCAGTTATATTACGCATGCTGAAATTATATATATCTTTAAGTGAAAGCCTATAAAATAGTGAATAATTTAGACTAAGCAAGAGAGAAGAGCGAGGGGAGAGAGACTAAGCCGTGGCCGGTTGCTTCAGGTAGGAAGGGGAGCGAACAAGGGGACAGGTATATAATAGACTTAGGTTTGCCTCGACAACAACATTTTTATGTTCTTCATCCTCCCCAGGTTATGATCATACATCAACAACACAAAGAAGTCGACACAAGGTGACTAGACGAGGCTCGTAACTATGATAGATTAATCACCGCTGATTATAATAGCTCTCTCCCTGAAAGACAGTGCACAACATACTCTTAAGTTAACGCTGCTAAAGTTCTGTAAGCTGGCTGCTCAAATGTCCATCTCAGCTTCATATTGTCAAATGATTTCTCAATACCTGGTAACGTGTATTGCCTTTTTTCCTTATTAGCATAATTAGGCACATGAACATTTTTGCGCTAACATTAAGGGTTCTAGAGCTTATGTGAGGATACTAACGTTCCCGTCCTGCAGGATGCTCCCTCATGCAGGGACATGTGGCCAGACAGAGAACACTAGCAAGTTTTCGATGCTTTATGCAAAGATCAGGTAATTGTAAAGTTCCAGGTAACCCTAAACTGGCAGGTCTGAAGGGTCTACGACTGGATATGCAGTAATGAAACGTTTGAAAGTTTGACCCAGTTCCTGCTTACAGATGTAAAGTTTGCAGGAGTATTGGGAGATCTGTCATCTGTAGCCTCCTGCCGCAGGTAACGCTAACTACTTGATCCTGTCAACCACTGTGTCGCACAGTCTGATAGATATTTTGTGCAGCACACACATGCACACGCGCACACACACACACACACGGACACACAGGGACGTGGTAGCCTGGTGGAGAGCGCGCAGGTCTCGTAATTCTGTGGCGGGGGTTCGATTCCCGCACCAGGCATAAACAAATGGGCAAAGTTTCTTTCACCCTGAATGCCCCTATTACCTAGCAGTAAATAGGTACCTGGGAGTTAGTCAGCTGTCACGGGCTGCATCCTGGGGTGTGTGTGTGGAGAAAAAAAAGTAGTTAGTAAAACAGTTGATTGACAGTTGAGAGGCGGGCCGAAAGAGCAAAGCTCAACCCCCGCAAACACAACTAGGTGAATACACACACGCGCGCACACACACAAGCACACATACATACACACACACACATTAGGGGCCTGGTGACTGAACAGACAGCGCATGGGACTTGTAATCCTATGACTCGGGGAATCGATCCCCGGCAATGGCGGAAATAAATGGCAGAGTTTCTTTTCACCCTGATGCCCCTGTTTACTAGCAGTAAATAGGTACCTGGGTGTTACTGTTACGGGCTGCTTCCTGGAGGTGTGTGTGTGTGTGTGTGTGTGTGTGTGTGTGTGTGTGTGTGTGTGTGTGTGTCTGTCTGTGTGTGTGTGTGTGTGTGCGCATGTGTGTGTGTTTACTAGTTGTGTTTTTGCGGGGGTTGAGCTTTTGCTCTTTCGGCCCGCCTCTCAACTGTCAATCAACTGATTTACTAACTACTATTTTTTTTTTCCCCCACACCACACACACACACACACACCCCACGAAGCAGCCCGTGACAGCTGACTAACTCCCAGGTACCTATTTACTGCTAGGTAACAGGGGCACTTAGGGTGAAAGAAACTTTGCCCATTTGTTTCTGCCTCGTGCGGGAATCGAACCCGCGTCACAGAATTACGAGTCCTGCGCGCTATCCACCAGGCTACGAGGCCCCACTGTGTGTGTGTGTGTGTACTCACCTAGTTGTGTTTGCGGGTGTTGAGCTTTGGATCTTTGGTCTGGTGTGTGTGTGTGTGTGTGTGTGTGTGTGTGTGTGTGTGTGTGTGTGTGTGTGTGTGTGTGTGTGTGTGTGTGTGTGTATGTGTGTGTATGTGTGTGTGAGAAAAAAGTTGATCGATTGACAGTTGAGAATACCCCCATCCTATCCCAAGAATACCCCACCCTATCCCAAGAATGCCCCCCTATCCCAAGAATACCACACCCCATCCCACGAATACCCGCCCTATCCCAAGAATACCCACCCCATCCCAAGAATAACCCAATCTATCCCAAGAATATCCCACCCTGTCCCAAGAATGCCCCACCCTATCCCAAGAACACCCCACCCCTATTCCAAGAACGCGCCACCCTATTCCAAGAACGCCCCGCCCTATCCCAAGAATGCCTCTCCCTATTCCAAGAACGCCCCACCCTATTCCAAGAACGCGCCACCCTATCCCAAGAATGCCTCTCCCTATTCCAAGAACGTCCCCACCCTATCAGCGTTCAGCATAGTAAAATCCGGACTACCAACCGTGAAGAGCTCAATCCCCCAGGGTACTGTGCTTGCTCCAGTACTTTTTCTCATCCTCATATCGGACATAGACAAGGACACGAAAAACTATAGTAATGTATCTTCTTGTGCGGATGACACTAGGATGTTCAGAGAGTAGACAAAATAGAGGACACAGCAAACCTGTTAACTGATGAAAATCAGGTCTTTCAGTGGGTCACGGAAAATTACATGATGTTTAATGAAGGTAAGGAGGCCTGGTCGAGGACTGGGCCGCGGTGACGCTGAGCCCCAAAATCATCGCAAAGTAAGTTCCAGCTCCTGCGCTGTGCAGAAAAACGAAAACATCAAAATGGAAACTGCGTATAATACGCAGAAGATAAATGTTATCCAAAAGGTTAGATAACAGGCAGCTTTCAAACAAAAAGATGCCAGACAGATGACAGTTTGACAGTTTGACAGTTTTAAGACACTCGTGCTCTCTAGTGTGGAATATTGCTGCACACTAGCAACCCCATTTACAGCTGGAAAAATTGCTGACCCTGAGAATGTCCAAAGACCTTTTACTGCCCGAGTCATCTCAATAAAACTAACAAAATTATTGGGACTGCTTAAAGTTTCATATGTTTTCACTAGAGTGCAT
The DNA here is from genome assembly GCF_020424385.1 of Procambarus clarkii. Classification (NCBI taxonomy): domain Eukaryota; kingdom Metazoa; phylum Arthropoda; class Malacostraca; order Decapoda; family Cambaridae; genus Procambarus; species Procambarus clarkii. Next base: position 636,684 of record NC_059583.1, on the reverse strand, counting down.
GCGGGAGAGGTATATAATTAACAGATGAATAATATTAATGGAACTGTTTTCAAACCTGCACACGGAAATAGCTCCACTCGAGACAAGAAAGCATAGCGTGAAGTGCAAAATTGTCCCATTGAAAAAGAGAAGTGCTTGAGGTACACTGAAAGAGAATTCTATCAAGATCAAGAGCCCAAGACTTTTCATACTCTCACTCTATACCATATATACACACACACACATGCATTCACATACATTTGTCTCTTTTACTCTGACAGGGTGAGATAGCTGACAGAGAAACTAGTATGCATGGTATATATGTATATGTACGTATATATGTGTGTATATGTATAAAGTACTTATGAAAGCTGATCAGAATTGCATTTCACCTTTGTAAATGCACATTAATGACACTTCGAACACTTTATGTAGGGCATACGTAAATCTGTGTATCTATGTATTTACGTATGTAGGTTAGCTTAGCATTTAAAAAGTACCGAATCATCTTCTGTGGTTGATTGTTCAATAAATCCCTGAACTATATGTTTAACTGATCTCTAACCCTGTCCATGGAGGACAGAAGAAAATGTATATATGCTGGTTAGCATTGTAAATGTCTGGCCACGTCTGTGGTAGAAAATAATAATAAAAAAACTCTATACCATAATGGGCTGAACTATTCGACCTCTCACGGTGTTTAACAGACAAACACCGCTAAAGGATACTTGATCAGCCGGTTGTGAGTCACACGTCAGGTTGCGAGGAACTGCGTCCAACAACCTGGTTGAGCAGACCACCATCCAGGAAGCCTGGCCAGAGAACAGGGTCACGGAGACATTGATCCTCGGAACCACTGCAAGTTTATTATTATTATTATTAACCCATTTAGGTACATGTGCATTTGTACAGCTACCCTAGACTGACTATATGAAGGGGAGTACAGTGTGTCACAAAGCTAGCTACATGATGCTAAAAAATCACCATCACACAGGATGGTTAGTCATACAGAGGCATGTGATAAGCGGTCTGCACTGGCAGACTCTGGGTGCATTATGAGGATATCATCAACACAAGAGTGAATAAGGCAGCAGTGATACTAAAAGTCTCCATCTCGCAGGATGGTTAGTCATACAGGGCCATATGTTCAGTAGCCGGCACTGGCAAATTTTGAGTGCAATATGAGGAATATTTCAATATGCAATATATCATCATGAACACAAGAGTGACTCATGGTGATATAATAATACCTGGATGTTTAAAACAATATAACTTTTGCTGCTTTATCTATATAATTATGTCGAGTTGCGTTTGTTATATCTTAAGCCGTAATTCTGTGCAGCGAGCACATTATTATAACGATGGTTTTTATAAGGTTACTGATGTCTATCTTGCAGGAAAATGCTCCTCCTATGTGTGGTAGTATATTGTATTAAAGTGTTGTGTAGAAGTTAGCTAATTATTTTACCGGAGACTGATAGTATGTGTGCAAATGTTGGCTGTTGGTTTAGACGCACACAGGAACAAGTTGTGGAAACCACCTGAGTCGACAACCTCGACACCAGACACGACAAAGAACTCGAACGCCAATAAAGTTAAATAATGAAAACACGCAGTATTAAACCAGGCGAGTGTGTGAGGCATGAAGACCTCACTCCCTCGTAGTCACTGTTAGGTAAATACACACACGCTCACAGTATATAACCATACACACGCTCACAGTATATAACCATACACACGCTCACAGTATAACCATACACACGCTCACAGTATAACCATACACACGCTCACAGTATATAACCATACACACGCTCACAGTATAACCATACACACGCTCACAGCATATAACCATACACACGCTCACAGTATAACCATACACACGCTCACAGCATATAACCATACACACACTCACAGTGTAACCATACACACGCTCACAGTATATAGCCATACACACACACAGCATATAACCATACACACGCTCACAGCATATAACCATACACACACAGCATGGAACCATACACAGCATGGAACCATACACACGCTCACAGCATATAACCATACACACGCTCACAGCATATAACCATACACACACAGCTTATAACCATACACATGCTCACAGCATATAACCATACACACGCTCACAGCATATATCCATACACACACAGCATGGAACCATACACATGCTCACAGGATGGAACCATCAATACAATACAATACACAATTCAATACACCCTTAATTCAATACATTAAAAATACAATACACAATTTTACATGTAAATATGATAACAAATAGTGACTTGGAACCGAACCACAACAGTAAAGTAAGAAGCTAGGGAAGGCGGGGCCAGCAGCTGAGATCGTCCCTAAAAGCGTGTCTGTGCTCACCTCTTTGTGGCTGCAGGCTCGACCAGTACCTCTTGAGAACATCCTTGAGCTTACCTCTGGTCCATAACACTCACACCAGTTCTAGAGCACACACCGCCAGCATGAAACTCCCACCATGTGAAGCACAAGAAGATCGTAGAAATATAGATTTGATTCAAGACTGGTGCCGAAAATAAGGAAGGTAAACAATGATGGCAGACTAAAAGGTCCATCTCTCACCTTCAGAAGAGAGGAGGACCAGAGGAGACATGATCACAACATACTGAGGAGAGAGAGAGAAAAGATGGACACGAAGAGTGGGCAACGCGAGGAATGGCGGCACATGTCTTATATTAAGGTTATCTTGAGATGATTTTGGGGCTTAGTGTCCCCGCGGCCCGGCCCTGAATCAGGCCTCCAACCCCAGGAAGCAGCCCGTAGCAGGTGTGTAACTCCCAGATACCTATTTACTGCTAGGTAACAGGGGCATCAGGGTGAAAGAAACATTTTGCCCATTTGTCTCCGCCATCACCGGGGATCGAACCCGGAACCTCAGGACTACGAATCCAAAGCGGTGTCCACCCAGCTGTCAGGCGCCCTTTGTCAAACAAAGCTGCATCATGGACACGTGAGGAAATACTAAAGGCAGTTACCATAGAACATAAGAAGGTCAGGTAATGACCGCACCAGCCATTCCATACGAGGAGGCAGGATCCAAGAGCTAGATACTACAAAAGTCACTTTTCCAAGACATGGCGCCCACAAGACGGTTGCCAGTACCCTTCACATGGTAAACAACTTGTATTATGATTGTAAGTGCTCGAAGGTTCATCAGTAGTGAACTACTGTGATACCTAAAATGGATCGTTGTTCGGAAACTGGTTATATAAAACAAATTAGTCAGCTGGATATAGAGAGAGCAGCCTTTATAACACAGTTATGGGTCAAGACCATTAATATTCATGGGCTTTGTCTCAATGTATTAAAACGTGTATAATCTCGTTTTAATGAAGATATATGATGATTGGCTTGAGCCATGACTCAGTTTTTGTCATTACCGTATTTGCATATCCAGATACAAATTGCTAGTGGAACGTTCAGAGCAAGTTTCTAATTAAGGTGTTTATTTTATGTCTTTCGTTAAACTGTTGCGATTCATATGTGTATAAAACATAATCGAAGCCGAGCGGGAACAATAACAAAACAACAACAGTATAAGGATTGTATTTAGGACCTTAACCGTGCGCTGTGATAACCCACTACCTTGTGCTCTGTGACATGCTGGCAGTGTTCACCTCCAACCCCTTATGTATGTTCATCGTCTATAACTTGCTCGTCTTTCGTCAGCTCTGAGCTGAAGTGAGCAACGATGTACTCTGCACGTTCACAAATATAGCTCATGGTTCCACCCCATCCTCCTAATTAGAGTGTCGCATTTCGACGTATACTCTACCATACATAAGGCTAAAAATCGTCGTACTAGAAAATGGTAGCGGCTCGCGAAATTAACGTACTGTCCCGTTTTCTGTTTTGGGTCCGGTGGTAGGTTAGGATAAGGGCACTTTAGTACGACAGTTTCTTGACGCTGGGAAACGTTAGGAGAACGGGCTGCATATTTAGGAAAGACATTAAGTGGCGACGACAAGTGAGCCTTAAGGAAATTGACGAGAGGAAACCCTATGCTGCCTGAGCAGCCTGTTCTCCTAATGTCACTAAATTGTTGTACTAAATTACCCGAACCTAACCGAGGACCCAAAACAGAAAACGGGACATCACGTCAATGTCGCGAGCCGCTAACATTTTGAATATATCAGTTTTTGGCCGTAGGGAAAATTATACGTTAAAATGCAAAGTACTATTCAGGAGAACGGGTTGACCTTACACGTACTGGCGGCGTGCAAGGTCAGTAATTCATTCAAGAACGGATACGTATGCAAATAAGTTGAATAATTAAGGTGAGACAAACATGTCTGGTACAGGCAAAACTTAACTAAGAACAGCTGAAGAGGTGATATGGCACAATTCTTAGACAATGGTTATGGTCTATATTGTATTCCCAGAGTAATGCGGTTATCATGATATGATGATTTTAGAACTTATTGTTTGGGTTTTACTTTTATGATGCGAACATGGATATAACAGGTCAATGTGGATGCAGTAGAGTTTTCTTGACCCATAAACAAATCCTGCTACCATTTCATGGTACAAATGCGGTTATCGTCATGAATGTTAGTTGGGGAATACTGTGACGATATATCATATGATAATATAAACAATTATTTTCTGGGTATTACATGTATGATACAAATATGGATATAAAAGCTCTCTGTGGATGTAAATAAAGAAAAAGCAAGTGATAAAACAATCAGTGAAACATGGGATAAAACAGGAAGTGTGAGCATAGTGGAGGACCAGGCACTGACAAGTGCCACACTCAGCCTTGCACACACACACACCCCGCCACTCACTGTAACTATAAATATTAACTTTTTTTTTACATTCTGCATTTAAATTAATAATTCTATAATGCAAACAATTTATTGGAATTTTTAAATTGTTTCTACATAAGCGGGTATGACCTTTTCTCCCTAGCCGGCTGTCTAAGAATTAAATTAAATATACGAGGCCATAAATGTTAGGTAGACTGTGGGGCTTGTCATAGCAGCCGCCACTCTCACAGGTGAAGCTGAAAGTTATCAATAATAATTTAACTGTGATATATTTTATATTTACTTGAATGAACAGCATAGATACGATCTTCTGCACAAAGGGCTAATAAAATATACCAAAGAAAACAGAATATCCAATCTCGATCCTCATCATATATGGTAGATTAAATGATTTATTTGAAGTAGATTATCCGTGGGATGCTCTTCCTTGACATTCTTAGTCGAAGGTTAAGTCATAAAGCAAGCTTGTTTCAGCTTATTTATGAGTCACGTGTTTTACCCGTCACTGTATAATGAACCAAGCTCTTGCCGGAGTTGTGATATATGTGGCTTGTGTGGAAACCTCCTCTCTTTAATTTGATTACCGTTATCGCAACATCCAAAGGAATATTTATTAACGATGTTGTTCCGGCACTTAAACCTCTTAACCCACTCATACAAGTAATTCATATACCTCCTCCACAGTGTTCTTACCTTGAGTACCACGACTTCAACTTTAAATAAGAATACATAGTTGATCATAGTAAAAAAACTTAGAGAACAGTTTGATCTTAAAGTGTCGACAATTACATCTTCTGACCAGTTGGTCAGGCCAATTTTATAGGTGCCGGAGCTCTGTTTAGGCCTGGCAAAAGCCTGTCATTTCATATTATGTTTCTATGTCTCACGATTAAGTATTTCGTGTTTGTACTCACTAATTATCATCAAATATAATTACCAAACAAATAAAGAAAAAACATCAATCATGTATTTATCAATTAAGTTAAAACACTTAGTGCTCACAAAATACAACCAGTGAGAAGTTTAACAATAGTTTCCACAAAGGGTGAGGTGTGAGGTGTTTTGGGGGTGTGAAACAGCTCTTGTCCTGGTGACATCTTCCGACCTGTGGCACCGCAGCCATGATATATGGCATACGGCTCAGGGTGCCACTGAACTAGAGAAGGTCCATGTAGTTTAACGAACATAAGTGCTGATATATGATTTATGAGAATCCTTGAGCGTGTTGTTGTTGTTATCAGGTTCATGTGAGTGAATCACCTCTCACACTCAGCAGTACTAACAGGAATAACTTGTAAACAGCTCAGTAATGGGTGTAAATCTTGGGAGATGTGGCGTCCATGATCTGGACGCAGTCTCTAAAGGCATTTTAAAGTGCAGAGTAAGAAGAAAGATTAAACCTCTTACAGAAAGATAACATTTCAGCTTCTCCGTAATTAGATGGTATTTCATCAAGCCATGAGTCTTTTTCAAAGACAAACATTTCACTTAGAAGTGATTTATACTTTGAGGTTCAGAAATTTGAACACCTTTCATAGATGTTGTCGTGAACATATGGTGCTGCAAATTATTCACAAAAGTAGTAAGAAACTGTTCATAATTTTCAACAATTTTCTTGTTGCATGTTATAGTAATTCCTATAAACTTCCTTTTTTCAATTGCCTTTTGAGCTTCTAAAATTCTAGTGCTAAGTTTCTCTTTTAGTTCGTGCAATGACCTTACGCTCCGTTGAGCGTAAGGTCATTGCACGAACTACATATTTATCTACATACATAATCGACGTAGTGGGTTTCTGTAGACACTGGCAGCAAACCAAGTTCATGTAACGTGTCATACATTAGAGCTAAATCCAATAGAAACTGTTCTGAAATTAGCTTTTTCAACAGACCTTTATAGGTTTTTGTCACTTCCGAATCTTGTTTCATATTTCACTGCTTTTTCAAAATTAAAACAAAGTGCTTCATAATTTGTCCACACTGCTAAACTCTTCGAAACGAGCTGGCCACCCACTGGTGTTCAGAACACGGCCTCTTTTGCAAATCTGTTGTTCAAGTTGAGAGGCACATTCAGATAGTTCCTTTTGATTTAGACAAACCTTTTGATTTATTAGTCACCCCCATACCCACGGGATGGGTATGGGGGTGCCTAATAAAGAAAGATATTAAAAGTTTGCTCATACTTTACACCCAAGAGTATCGATAGATTCCTCTTTTTTTTCCATATTTCTTCAGTCCAAACACCATAACAGGGATACAAGTTAGACCTTAAAACACCATTATTTTCTGAATTGCACATGGTTCCAATTTGAAAATTTGAACTAGAAGCAGACGAAACAACTTTTGCCACCTTCACTGTTATCATTATCAGTCTCCTGTACGTTATTCTTCTTACACTCCTCATTTTGTTTATGAAAGAAGGAAGTCAACATTGTTTGCTTAGAAGCCATGATGGGGTTGTTTGTGAGGAAAATGTTACTGTATTAGAGAGAAATCCAGGGACCACCAGCCACCACTTTACTAATGCACTTGAAAGAAGCAGAGTTGCCATCTCAGATTTCACACGACGCTAGAAACACCCCAAAAAAACACACTAAATTATGTCGTGTTGTGTGTATCAGTTTTGTCGTTTTACCTGCCTATTATTTAATACTAAAATATACTTTTGTATGAATAAAGAATACCTGTCTAATGAACTACTGCTAAAGCCATAAACATTATCGCTGAATACTGGTATCCAAAGCGGGAGGTTGGCAACCGTGTCTCATACCGTTTGTCTCCCATAATGGAGAGGAAGTGTTCACGAGCGTCGGGTATTGTGTCTCCACATTCCTACCACTACAAGTCAGCATCTTTACTTTTTAAATATATACAATTTTTAATATTATTGAATCTTTAAACAAATCGAAGAAATATCGTAACATTATTAACTTATTAGTGATGTAATACTAATATTTTCCTGCCATGATCAGCCATCACCCACAAGCAATCATCTCCCTTTCCCTTCATCCTCTCTCCCTTTCCCTTCATCCTCTCTCCCTTTCCCTTCATCCTCTCTCCCTTTCCCTTCATCCTCTCTCCCTTTCCCTGCATCCTCTCTCCCTTTCCCCCATTCCATCATCCACTGTCAGAGGTGCCGGAGGGGCGCTCCGGCACCTCTGCACCACTGCTTCTAACCCATTATTACTCTAATGTGAACAGTTAATACTCTGATGTGAACAGTTAATACTCTGATGTAAACAGTTAATACTCTGATGTAAACAGTTAATACTCTGATGTAAACAGTTAATACTCTGATGTGAACAGTTAATACTCTGATGTGAACAGTTCAGTTTACAGATAATGAACAGCTCCTCCCAGTAGTGTTGCTGCTAACATTATTCCTACCCCCCAATTAATCTGTTTTTCCTTATATAAATTTCTCTACAAACGCCACATTCAAACTTTTTATTTTATAATTCCGTTAGGTACTCTTAGTGACCTGCATCGTTCACTCCATATTTTTCATTCCCAATTTCTCCTATCTTATACATTTATTTTAGTTCTAACTTTTGAAATAATCTAGAAAATAGAATTGCCAGAGTGAATATCTCGGCAGCTTGTTCTCTTGTCTTTTCCTAGTGTTTGATTATAGTCGTACTGGCCTAGTGCCTTTTCTTGAGCGTTACCGTACCTGTTCATGCGGCCGGTCCTACCCTGTTGTCACAACGTCGCAAAAATGTTGTGCTACATTGTCCGAATTAACTCTTATCAGTTGGCTGTATCCTACTGTGTACATTGTAGATTGCTTGCATTGGCCCGCAAGCAATCTACGAGGTCCTGGATGCAATAATCACTAACCTAAGAAGAAAGCAGGCAGGATTGTCAAGATTGATGCTTTCTTCCTCTTCACAACATGTCTCTCTTCTTGACTTATTTTCCGATGTTTCCATCTCACAGCAGCACTAAATGAGTATGGCACCCTTTTGAAGTTCATGCTAGAGAAGGTCCTCAATCCTCCCATTGGATGACATTTAATGGGAGCAAACAACCCTTTGTAAGATTCGGTGGCCTTGGCGTCCGCACGGCCTTCCAGATTACTTTACCAGTCTTCCTTTCCTCCTATGCATCGAACGACTTTGCAAGAGAAATCCTACCATAGCCTCTGGGTGATTCATTGTCAATACACGATCCTGCTTTCTTTTAATGTTCAAATCAGTGGGATGCACTTGCCGCTCCAGCACCCAACTTAGATACAATAATAAACACATACAGACTAGGGTACCCGCATGAATGCACTGTACCTAAATGTGTTAATTAAAAAAAAGGAAGAGGGCAGCAATATTATAGAGAGGAAGATAACAGAAAACAAGAATTAATTTAATTTCCTCCACCTCCCTTCATCTAGCGTGATATCCTCGTTATACGTCATCCAACTTGATAGTCTTCATTTACAAAATTCAGCTTGATATCCTTGTCCTAGACATCTGGAGTGATATCCCTGCATTACACCCTGGTAGCAAAATAGGGTGGTAGTGACCTTTGAGGTGCAGTGTGCTGTGTCACGGCACGATCATATATTCTATGAATACATATGAACATCATAACATATTTGAGTGTGTTGTGGCTTATGGAGTCCACAAGATAGTTCCTCGCACACACATATTCATATTTTTTTATTAACACATTTAGGTACACATGTACATTTGTGCAGCTGCCATAGACTATATGAAGGGGAGTATAAAGTGTGTCGTGAACTAACTACGTGATGCTAAAAGTCTCCATAACACAGGACCATGTGTTAGTCATACAGGGCCATGTGATCAGTAGCCTGCATTGGCAAACTCTAGGTGCATTGTGAGGATATTCTCAAGAACACAAAGAGTTAATAAAGTAATTGCAAATCTCCAGGTACCTTATTCCAACGGGTCTGAATGGCCGGATAACTGGGCATTCGGTGATGTAGTGTGGGAGATCATGTCGCAGTTCCTGCTCACAGAGTTTGCACCTGGAGTGTTCAGGATTAGGACATCCGTCACCTGCAGCCACCTGCCACAGGAAACGGTCCCCCAACCTGATCCTGGCAACCACTGTGTCGCACAGTCTGGTCGACGTTTTGTGCTGCTCACAAACATTGTTTTCAGATCTGAATAAATCATAGCTTTTTATACTTACATTTATAAGTCTTTACCAGCATGAGTGGAACTCTCTGGCAAGCAGATAGTATTAAGAGCATTTTTTATTTATTCATTATGGACCTCATGCCTATCATGTGGCAGATGGTCGAAGGGTAAGAAGAGTTACATAGTGGGTCAGGTTTGGGACGCCAAGGGTAGTTAAGCTAGGTAGTTTATATTTAATTTGCTCTATATTATTTGCATTTGTGTTATGCAGCGCGCGTGCCTAAGCAGTGGGCGGGTGGACCCGTTACGACCACACAATATAACTTCAGCAGGAGTAACAATACGTGGCCTGGATTTGGGGTAATATCTCATTTTTATTGGATTATTTGGATATTTCTTGAATATTAGCGATAGAGTTCTCTCGAATTTCTTGGATTAATTATATTAACATGTTATTCATAATTGTTAAAATTGATATATTTGTAAATAATTCAGAGGCAAGAAGAGTAATTATTTATTACTGATAACATCACCTTCCTGTTGCGTTTATGGAAAGATATTGTTTACAATAAGTTAATAACTATGTTAATGATAATGACACTGGTCAGTAGTGACAACAGCTTGTGTGATGTAATAACACGCTAAGAAAATTAAATGTAAACAACAGCTACTGTGTAAACAAAATGTAAACAACAACTAAGGTGTAAACAAGTTGAGTGAAATTAGAAGAGTACGCTGGTGGTGGCAAGAATGACCTTTGGCGGCCGCTCTTAGGTCAGTTGGCATGTCTCCAAGAGTTACCATGTGTGCTGCTCCAACCCTCTCTCCTCTGACGTGTGTGTGTGTGTACGCGCCTAGTTGTGCTTGCGGGGGTTAAGCTTTGGCTCTTTGGTCCCGCCTCTCAACTGTCAATCAACTGGTGAACAGTAAGAAACCTACTGAGCCCAGTGTGTGCGTGTGTGTGTGTGTGTGTGTTTACTCATCTATTTGGACCTGCAGGATCGAGTATTGGCTCTTGGATCCCGCCTTTCTAGCCGCCGGTTGTTTAAAGCAATGACTCTTGTCTTTTTTCCCTTATCATATCTATTCTTAAATCTATGAATTCCAGTGTACAAGTGTTTACTTCCACAACAAACACTATTCATAGTAGTGCTCAAATTGCATCCTTACTTAAGCCTACTTAGGTATAAAATGACTTTATAACTTTTGCCAGCGTTGAGTCTGCTGCGGTCGTTATCCGATTTATAGGTGCCTCAGGAGTTGAATTTGGTTTTACGTCCACTCCCAGGTTCCTTTCTCGAATCGTCACAGGAAGGTAGTTTCCCTTCATTGTGTACTGACCCTCTAGTCTCCTGTCAACTAGTCCCATATATATAACTTTACAATTGCTCGTGTTGAACTCCAGTAGCCATTTCTCTGACCATCTCTGAAGCTTGTTCAAGTCATCTTGGAGGATCCTACAGGATCCTCTAACCCTTCTCATTAATTTCGCGTCATCCGCGAACATCGACATGTAGGACTTGACTCCTGTAGACATGTCGTTCACGTATATTAGAAACAAAACCGGTCCCAGCACCGATCCTTCACGTACTCCACTCATTACGGTTCGCCAGTCTGACTTCTCGTCTCTGGCTGTTAGTGATTTCTTACCCAAGCTAGGTCTTTCCCGCTTACTCCCACCTGCCTCTCAAGTTTGAATAGCAGTCTCCTGTACGGTACTGTATCAAAGGCTTTTTGACAGTCCAGAAATATGCAGTATGCCCGTCCTTCCCTGCCCTGCCTTATTCTTGTTACTTTATGAACTCATGTTGGTGTTTGTTTACGTACCTAATTTTCTGTGTACGCAGTCTTAACCTGGTTGTTCATTCAAACACTTGACAGAGGATGTCTGTCAGTGATACTAGACTATACTTAAGGGTCTCTTCCCTATCTTCTTTCTTGAAAATGGGCATCACATTTGCTTTTTTCCAGCAACTAGGCAACTCTCCCTTCGTAAGTGAATAATTATAGATCCTAGCTATTATTATTAACATCTTTATTGACAAAATTAATTACAATTTTGCCTAATCTGAGGATTTCGATTAAGGCTTATTAAAGTGAGGATAATGCTGGTATTCACTGTCACGCAGGACAGAGGGTCATACATAAGACAATAGGTCTAAACTGTAGGCTGAAGCACATATATATCATGGTTACAATCAATGTTTTAATGTGTGAATATGTGAAAACAACTTTCTATTGTACACTGCCACACAAGGGCAGGGATGGGTTCATAAGTGATGCAGCTTAGAAGTAATATAAATAAAAATTGTTCTTCATTCTTTAAAATGGACAAGCAAATTTTGGGTAAATTGTTAGGATGTAGTCCAGAACACCTGAGTCAATGAAATAGTTACACAGTTGGTGGTACAAGAGGCCCGGAGGTCTAAAGTCCTTTACGGTTTCACATTCAACAATATAGTGTTCTCGTGAATGCATTAAAGGTTTATCACAGAGTTTACAATCTGAGTATTCTGGTAGTGGCTCAGCCTCACTAACCTGTCAGATGTGTCTATAGCCAAGGCGAATTCGCGCAATGACTACATCACATTGCCTGGTTCGGTTACTGTGCTGACCATACAAATACCTATTATTACAAAAGTTGTCATAACTTTTAATACTGCAGCTTTCAGCTCACTGGGCATTTCTTAGTTCTTCTAAATCTGAATTAATTTCTTTAATTTGCATGTTTCTAATAACTGCATTAGATAGTCCAAAGTCATAATCAGTGTTTTCTTTCCTGCAAGCCTCATTGGCCAATCGATCTACAAAGACATGTTTTCCAACTCCAACATGGGATGGGATAAACACAAATTTTATACAAGAGTTATTATCATTGGCAAAAGTTACATTCCATTTAATATTACAAGCTACTTCCGACATACATTGTGATGGGTTATTTAAGGACTGCAGAGCACTTTTAGAGTCACACAATATCACTCCACCACCATTGAGCTTAAGGTATTCAGTGGCTAGATAAATGCCCAATAGCTCGGTCTGTGTCGTGCTTGCCCAGTTGTTCAATCTCTGTGTACTAGTCATGATCATTTCATTCCCTTTATACACTGCACATGCACAACCTGTTCTACCAGTGCCTAACTGCACAGAGCCATCAGTAAAGGCATAGGATTCAGTCGATTTGAGAGTTTGAAGATGACTGTCAATAGCTTCTAATGTTATACATCTCAAAATGTCAGTGTTATACATTTGTTTTACACTGATGGGGGTATAATGCAGAGATCCTAGCTAGAGACACGCTGAGGGCCTACGCTGCCTCTTTTAGTATCCACGGTGATACATTGTCTGTCCAACTGCTTTAATTTCATCCAGTGTTGTCAACTGTTTCATTACCTCCTCTGCTGTCACCTCAATATCTATTAGTCTTTCATCTTGGGGTCATCTCTCTTAACAATGGGAGCTGCTCAGGTTCCATGGTGACTAGCATTCATTACTTTGCAGATTTCCTTGTCCCTTTTTGTATATGCCCTGCCAGTTTTCGTTATTTTTGTCACTTGGTCGTTCGCCGACATTTTCCTTCTTATATGACTAGTAATTTAGGTTGCTTTTTCGCTTTCGTCGCAATATCGTTCTCATAGTTCCTTCACGATACATTATATTATTCCTTTATTATACATTTATATATATATATATATATATATATATATATATATATATATATATATATATATATATATATATATATATATATATATATATATATATATATATATATATATATATATATATATATATAATGTCGTACCTAATAGCCAGAACGCACTTCTCAGCCTACTACGCAAGGCCCGATTTGCCTAATAAGCCAAGTTTTCATGAATTAATATATTTTCTCTAATTTTTTGCTTATGAAATGATAAAGCTACCCATTTCATTATGTATGAGGTCAATTTTTTTTATTGGAGTTAAAATTGACGTAGATATATGACCGAACCTAACCAACCCTACCTAACCTAACCTAACTTATCTTTATAGGTAAGGTTAGGTCAGGTAGCCGAAAAAGTTAGGTTAGGTTAGGTTAGGTAGTCGATAAACAATTAATTCATGAAAACTTGGCTTATTAGGCAAATTGGGCCTTGCATAGTAGGCTGAGAAGTGCGTTCTGGCTACTAGGTACGACATATATATATATATATATATATATATATATATATATATATATATATATATATATATATATATATATATGTGTGTGTGTGTGTGTGTGTATATCACGAAAATAAACACCTGATTAAAAATGTGACAATGTCAGACCACGGAGGAAAATGAAACAGGAATTTCCTTAAGTACTTTCGTATATTAATATACGAAAGTCCTCCATCTTCACTCCTTCTGAAGATGTATTAATATACGAAAGTACCCAAGGAAATTCCTGTTTCATTTTCCTCCGTGGTCTGACATTGTTAGATATATATATATATATATATATATATATATATATATATATATATATATATATATATATATATTATAGGGGTACCACCACTGGTTTAATTAAAGGGACCCACATCCTCGAAGAAGAAAATAAATAGTGTTCAGAGGAGAAGACCTCGTGGATTCTCACTGAATACTTCAATCTTT